>APFE030590385.1:27957-46515 GCA_000404065.3 Pinus taeda | reverse complement strand
AAGATCATCATTAGATCACATCATATAGAGAGAACAAGTGATCGAGTCTTTTATTCTGTGTTTTAGGCCTTAAGGAAATGCTTTGTAGCTGAGTGCGCGGAGGCCTTGGAAGAGTCTGCAGCTAAGTGCGTAGACCACCTGTAGTTGGGTGCACGAATTGAGAAGTTGTATGTACTAAAATATCTATCTTAATAAAGTTGAAGAAGTTTTCACAAAGTCTTTTGTATTTGTACCTGTTATTCGCGTTCTATCTATTTAGGCATAGTAATTGCAAGTAATTGGTATGTTAGCACAACTATTATTATTCTATAATGCGTTTATATTAAAATGAAGGTGACAAAGTTTGTAGTTACAATACACTGTGCAGTAATGTTATGAATTTTAGAAGGATGATTAAATTATAGAAAAGCAAAGTTAAGAGTCAGTCTGCGTAGTTCCTCAAGGTTGTAGAGACCTGGTTCTGTAATCAACCATAGCCACCTTGGGTGAGACTTCGACTTGCTTGTGGGTTGTTTCTGAAAGGGTCAGTCTAAGGTTTTTTTTGGTGTGAAGTACAAGCCAAACATGGTTCAAGCCCAATCGAGCCAACAAAACTTTCCTTGGATTTTGCTGAAATGGTTTCACCCCTTCTTTAATAGGAATAGAATGCTTAATAATACGAGTGTCATATGTCTTCAAATCATCGTAATTCCATGCAAACACCTCATGGTACTGTTTGAAAAGGGGAATAAATGCTTGTCGTTCTTTCAAAGAACATGATCGTCATGAGTTTCTAGGTTGACATGTTCAAATGAAAACATTGAGCTCTGAGTCGTAGTATTAATTGGTCCTCTGAGCTAGTTTTGCAAGTTATATATATTTTCTAGGGACACTATTCCTTTAGGCATAGCATTTCCTTTCATTGCATCAGGTGCTTCCTACAAAGCCTTGTTGTGCTCATCTTCTTTGATGGATGCATCTTTGAAAACATCCACATTTTCCATAAAATGAAGTAACTATTGGTCATCACTGAAAACATGAAAATTATTTACGTTATCGAGCACAGATGGTTTATATATAATTTTTATAGAAAAACCATTTTTCAAAGGTGAGGTTGCATTAGCTAATGTGTTCGTTGAGGAATTTCTAATTCTAAGAACAAAAATAATATTAAATATTTGAAAAAATTAATAGACCACCATACCTCTTGTTGGAAACTTTTTAAACTTGGTGAAACATAGTGGATAATGTTTTGTACTTGGAAAGTGACCGCTTCTAAATCACCAATTATCTTGAGCCATTCTACCTTTACGTCAATGGCTTTCTTCAATATAAGAATGAGTGCTTCATATTTGAAAGTATTGTTTGTGCACTTGAACTCCATAGGTATTGATAAGATTTACTTCTTTTTAGGTGGCTCTATGAGAATGCAACCATCTCCAAAGCCATCCTAAGTTTTTAAACCATCAAAGCATGAAGTCCAAATATTGTTAGCTACTAAACTAGTTCCTATACTATTATTACTATGTATGTCTATGTTACAAGATTCATTAGCACCAATTGGATTACAAGAAAGGAGATCAAACTATCTATCGAGTGGGACGGGTGATGGTTGTGCTTTATAACACCCATGATCAATTTCCAAACAAGCAGATTATGTTCCTTAAGTGGTGTCACAATATATTTCATGTAGGGTTCACTTTCTACTCAAATCCGGTTTTTTGTGCCCTTGTATGGAAGCCATAAGTGTGACCAATCTATTGCAAAATACCCTTGTAACTTACTAGATCATTCTTGACTCAAGTGTAATCCATAAGCTTCGGGGATGTCCACAATCACAATGTTTATGCATCGGTGTACCATTTGTTCTAATGAAAAATGGATAATAACATTCTTGAGTTCACCAATCACCTAGACAAGTGATTTGTCCAACTAAATGATTTTTGTATTAGTTTATCCCATTTAGCGTTAATTCTCTTAGTAACAGATAATGGAATTACATTTACAAATGCACCCAAATCAACCAAAACATTATGGACATTATAATTAAATATTTCAAAAGTCAACAATAATGGGGGGTAGAGAGTGTTAGCATCTATAATTACAACATTAACCATAGATTCAAGAGTTCCAAGAGACTTACCGAACATTGTTTGAGAAGTAGAAGCTTTGTCACCTGGTGAAGTCTATGAGAAGGCTTGGACATGCAACTCATGTTGGCCTACTATCTTTGTGATATCAAAGATGGAAATTTTGGCACAATCTCTTTTCAAGTCCTCAATGATATTATAATCAATAGTTTCATTTCTAGTGGGAAGTGTTGTAGTGTCTGAAGGTGTGGCTTTGTTTGAAACTTCGAGAGTGATAAACTTTTTTTTTTACTAGTGGAAATGTTCTTAGAAGAAGTAGCGTTTCAAGACTCATTTTGTGCATTCTAAGTAGGATTGGATGGTGGTGAGATCCTTCTTAAAAATTGCTTCTTCAACTCTTCTCCCATCACTTGCTGTGCAGAAATAGGCCCTTTTCTCCTCAAGTTATAATGACCAGGCTTTTTTTGCAAGGGGGGCTTCACTTCCAAGCAGGCCTTCGTTGTTTTCTTGTCAATGTGGAGAATGAAATCAAAGGTATTGACAGTGTTCCCAATACCTATACTTTCTTTAGTTGTTGTAGGCTCATTTGTTGCTTATATCTTCTTAGAATACTCATATTCTAGTCAAGTATCTCCAACATGGGCTTCCAGAGTAGTCATGTGTAGTTCGATTTTGGGAAATTTTTCACTAATTTCCATTCCCAATGGAAGGAGCAATAGTTATCCATGCCTATACCTTCAACATTCAACACAACTTTTGAGCTTTGGGAAGATTTAGCTGGCTAATAATTGTTATTCCTTCTAAATAAGAAAGACTTATGAGGCTTTCTACTGGTAGAGACATCACTTGAATTTCTCTTCAATTTAGAGACTTCATTAGTGAGTTACTTTAAATATTTAGTCAATGTTTCAATATCAAAAAAAAAAAATTCTTTAGGCTTATTTGAAGAGGGTTGAGAACTCTTTCCAGTTTCCTTGGAGTCTTTAGATTCTTCATCATCAGTAATAACTCCAATGGTACACAAGTCTTTCTCCAGGACAATTTCTTTTCCAAAGTTTAAATAGTGTCTCCTTTGCAACTCTCTTAACAAAAACATAAATGTTTGGTGGCAAGGCAACTGTATAATAATATATAGTAATAGAATCAGTAGGTTGTGTGCTTGGAGGGAACTTGTTCAACATAAAACTAAACTTTTTATTGAAATTTTTGACTTTCTCCTTTTTCCCCATATTAATATTTCCGAGCTCTTTTAATAGCATGGTGAGAGTTTTATCATTAGAAAATTTCTCCAAAAACAATTGTTTAAACTCCCTCCAATAATGGATTAAATTAATAGGAATACTATGATATCATACTACTTTTCTAACTTCTAAAGTGAAAGGAAATATCCCACAAGAAACATCATCATATTGTACCTCTATGATTCGTAGATGTATGTATAAATCATCAAGATGGTCCTTTTCCTTAGTCTTCTTGTCAGGATCAAACTTTGATGACAACTTCTCTGGATGTTTAGGAATTCTATGAAGATTATCTGAGAGAGTGAGCAACCCTTGGGCCATGCAATCCAGGTCTTGATCAACCATGTATTTGTCTCCTTGTTCCTCCTCATTTTTTGAGTCTAACGAGCCTTCTCCTTCATCATTCAAGTCTCTGTTAAAATCAAAATTAACTGTCAGTTGTTCTCCATAAAAAAGAACAATATCTTCCTAAAAAAAATATTTAATAGGTCGAAGTGGGTCTTGTTGGACTATACATTGATAGATTTAACAAACCAATAGGTAATAGTATGAATTCTTAGAATTGATTGTAGGTAACTTCGTAGGCTAACTACATACTAGGTTGAGAAGACCCTCCTACCTTAGGAATAGGAGTTGGGTTGGAACTTGGGATATTACTACCTTTTCCAGAAGATGAATGTTTAGGATGTTATTACTTTCAGCCATAAAAAACTAGCTACCCTCCTTCTAGTGCCAAAATGTTGATGATGTTGGAACTCACCAACCTACATGGTATCTCCCTTATATGAGGTCCTAATTAGACGTTAAAATATTTGGTGTAAGAGTCCCATCCAGTAATATGTTATGACTTCCATTAACTTAGATATTTGCCTTGGATTAAGCAAGTAGAATGAGAGAGTAGCAAGCATGTGCTTTTGAATGAGCAAGAGAGTGTACCTTGTGGAATGTTCCATTGTAAATGTATCAAGATTTTTTCACTGGAAGGAAGAAAAGTGAGTCTCTAAAAGATCATTAATAGTAATAATATAGTAAATACGCATGCACATAAGTAAGGAAGAATTGTTAGATATCAAGAAAAATAGTTCACATAGAAGCAACAATCATTAAAATCATCACAACACATTTCCAACAAGTTTATCACCAAAGTCACCGAAATAGTTCAATTACTATAGTACATATGAAAGCCAACATAAACCACAAACATTAAAAGAATAGTCTCGAAACATTCAAGATCAATGCATGAAAATGTGTTGGCCAAATGGCTTCAAGTATTAGGAAAAATTTCCAAGATAGATGAGTACAATGAACATCACTAGCTCCAATAGTGGAGCGTTAAAGCTACTACTTACTCCCCAAAAGTACTATCCCTATCTCTCTATTGCCTTATGGGAGAAACCAAGGTGAAAAGTCTTTTTCTTGAGTAATGAGGCTCCTTTTATAACTTGAGGCATGACCTTTGATATCCCATGAATCTTGAGTTTCTCTTATGACTTTTCAACTTGTAATTACCTTTGGACTTCTATACAACTCTTGGACTTCTATATTAATTTTGAAATTACATATGACTTTTGGAATTATATGGATGTTGGACTTCTTCACATGGCTCTTTGTTTTGGTGCATGACTCTTGGACTTACACTTCTTTGTCTTTACAATAATTACATAATTACATCATGATTTCCACATCATCATGTGGTGAGAACATGAGAAGTCACTAACATTTATGACATGGACTCATAGTGATCGATGACATATATTTATTGATAAGTGACAATGTTTCCACTTGAATCTTTGATATTGCATGCAACTTCCATGTTGTTGATGTCTTCACCCTCCAAAGGGTCTTTGATAATATGGAATCTTTTGGGCTACTTCAATCAACAAGATTTCAATGTTCTTCATTTTTTCACATCACACGTTCTTCGTTCTTGAATGCTTCCTTTAAATGCCCTCTTTGTCATATCTCTTCATGCAATTTTGCCATGTTATTCTATAATACCTCCAACTGAGATCACTCATGGCAAGAAAACATTAGTATAAAAAATTTCCTATTCTAACATTTTTCATGTAAACTTTTTGTTCATGACTTATCAGTCCGCTTGGGAAGAACAAGGAAGCTTCTTGGTGTAGGGCACACTGACAAGGAGGAAAGACTAAGTGATTAAGGCTTAAATATGTATTGTGTGCTCAAATAGGATAAATGAATCTCAAGATAGGGCACAGGGCACAAGTTTGAAGGGTGAAGGAAGGCCACTAAGGCTTGGAAGTGCCCTATGCACTCAAGTGATCCAAGGAGGGTGTAGGGTGCAACTCCAAAGGCTGAAGGGGTCAGGCTAGGGCCTTATGAGATTCATTTTACGCTCAAGAGAAGCTAAGAAGGGCACAAGGTGCAAGGATGAAGGTTTAAGGGACCATGATGTTGCTCAGTGATGCACCTTGCACTCAATAAGGAGGATGTTGGAAACAATGATAATACTGAGAGGGGGGTTGAAGCAATATTATGGATAATTTAAAATTTTTAAGCCTATTTAATTTCCTTATTCAAGCTTGGAACCCATCCATATAATTAGCAAAAATATGTAATATGGAAGCAACATTAACTCAACATACAAGCATAGACACCATGATAATCATACACATGATATACAAGGCTTTACATGGAAAACCTTTCGGGAAAAACCAACTAAAGCTTGTTGTTGTTATTGATGTAAATAAGAGTACCTACTCTATTACATCAATCTATTTTGTGAGAACCCATTCACAGGAAGCACTAACTCCCTTTGATTGTTTGATAGCACCAACTAGTGGAAGCACCAACTCCCTCATTTTGTAGACACTTGTCCATCTTACTAGAAGCACCATGTGAATCACCAACCTCACTAATTTTTTGCAAAGACCAAATTGTACCTCCTTGGATTTTTCAAGCCAACTTTCAGGAGGCACCAACCCCAAGCCTTCTGAAGTGCCCACTAGAGATGGAAACACCAACTTCTTGTATGTAGGCACCAACCCACACTCAAATAGGAACTAAATGTTCTCTGTAATTTGACAGCCACTTTGCCTGATAACAGCTTTGTTTTCTCTGCTCACTCTACAGTAGCCCACTAATATTCTCAACAACAGTCACTCATCACAGTCCAAGTGGTCCTGCCCCTACTCTTCATCGACATGTACTTATTTCTCAGCCTCTTTCTCTCCACAGCATAGGCTAAGCTCTCGACCTTCCTTCTCTGCATAGGAACCTTCGATCTTTCTTGCAAAACATGCTCTTTCGACCTTTCTCACAGAGCATGGGCTACCATGACCTTGCTCACTCATCACAGGTGAATTTGTCCTTACTCACATAGCACAGGAAACTATGACCTTTCTCACAGAACACATGAAACTACCATCTTTAACACAGAGCGCACATGAAACTTTCGCCTTTCACACAATAGTGCTGCTCTCGAGGTCTCTTACCTCTACATAGGCACTCTTAGCCTCTATCTGAAAAATAGGCTCTTACTTAGCCTTACACAACAATGAACTTACATAGAGATTTTATACTTATTTCACTTGCAACTATGTTTCTTTCCCCCACTTTTCTCATCTTAGCTCCTAGTTTTTGCTCCTCTGTTGCCCCCTGATCGATGTTGCCACTTTGTCATGTACTCACACTATGCGAGTGTACCTCAGCATGGCTCTACCATTATGCTATCATGTCTAACTTGGTCTCTTCCATTGCATTAACCATGAGAGTGGGTACTTGATAATTTCTCCATACTGAGAATCAATTCTCAGTCCACTTGCACACTCCACCAAGCACAATCCTCTCTCTAAATAGATCTCCTATCACTGAGGCTCTCCATTCTTATTCCTAGTTTTTCATGGCTTGGTTGTCCTTCAGCATGGATTCTCAACTGTACTCAGGCATGGCCTTCCTTGATTTTATTGTGTTTCCTATCTTTTTCTTATCACAGTGCAGAAACAATAATTGACCTTGCAGTCCTTCATCACCTGGCTACGTGGAGCTCCATGCTGAGAAATCAATTATCAAATGATGTGCACACTATTTTATGAGTCCCATACTTTCATTTAACTCACTGAAGACTTGTATTAGAGTAGATAGATGGCTTGTCTAACCTCAAGGTAGACCCAACACTCCTTCCTGAAGATCGTGGTCCTTGTTGCCTTGACCCAACGATATCTGATAGTCTCCACTACTCTTAAGACCAAATCCTCTATTCCTACATTCAACTCATACTTGTCAACCCATATGCCTTTAGCTCTCTATGCCATGATAAACCAATAGACACTAGATGTAAGCACTATGCCAAAGAAAAAACCCCCTAAGGGGAAAACCAAGTCAAGAAATTCTTGAAAGATACATAGATTAGGCCAGCTTGGTGTGGAGGACACATAGATTATATTTCACTCAATACATAACCTTTCTACATGATTTGAAAGCCCAGGAAGGGTCTCTTTAAAATTAAAATGAATATATTGACTAAGAATAAATCCTAGAAGTATGCAATGGCGACTTTGACCTAAAACATGGTGACCCAAGCATGAAACCCATGCTTTAATAAGTCATAATAATAATAATAAAATTTATTTTCCTTATTCCTTTGATAAGTACATTACAATATGACTCAAATACATTCATGAACACTAAACCTAGTTACATTTTCCAACACACCTGATGCCAATCATGTCATTGTTTTCTTTTTTCATTAGCTTTCTCCAAGATGTCATGAACCTACTAGCAGATGTGCTAAATGAACTCAATAAACCTGGTTGCTTTATCAGCTTCGAACTGAACATGGGAGTTTTTTTCTTGTGTAGTATGTTAGTGTCAGTCTTTGCAGCCTTCCTCCAATGATCAAACATGCTCTTACACAACTGATTTTAAGGTGTCAAGGTTAAATTTTGTCATTTCAATGAGTCTTCAAGCAAAATTTGGTCACTAGGCATTAGGTCTAGGGTTTGCTTACACTCCTTTCAGAGTTGTCCAGATGTCGGTCTATGTCACTACTCAGCTGAGTCTACCATCATTCAAAGGGTTTTCATTATCATGTCAAGTTCCACTGGGTCATTTTACACCTTGTTCATGCTTCAGTTGCGCCTAGGTAAGGTTATTTCCCTCTCCTAGGGTTTTGAAGGCAATTTCTCTTAGATGGTCAAATCATTGGAAAAAATTGTATCCTGATGTTCATAAACCTTCCCCTATCCTTAAAATACCTTATCAAACACTTCCCATCACTGAGATCCCCCAAATTCCTTATTTTCGCACAAACCCTAGTTTCTTGCTACAACCTGGCAATTTTCTATGGTTGGGCCTGTATTTTGCCTTTTTGGACCCCTTCCCCTCACTCAATTTCTTATATTCCACTTTCTCATACTTCCTAACATGCCTCCATACTTCCCAAAATTTGCTCAAGGATTTAGAAGCTCTCTATCCCCTTCATTTCGCTTCATTTCGACAAATCCCTTGTCCCACACATCGGGATATGTTTCACTCAAATGATTTTTCTGAGAAATAAATGATGAATTTGGGAAACCTGAGAGAGATTTTTTTCCATAATAAGGCGAGGAAGAAAAACCTCCTTCACTTTTTACACAGGTGTCATTTTTTTGAAGAAATGTCAAAAATACAATTGCCTCGGGAGAATTGATGCACCTCTAGAGCGACCTCGGGAAAATCAAGTTTTCTCCTAGCTTGGTTGGCCAAATGACTTTCTTGATGATCCAAAAAATAACTAGAGACAAGTATGTTTCAAATGAGCTATCATGAGCTCAATTTGGGGTTGAGGAAGGCATTCAAAAGTTGACCGCAATAGCACTTTGCCTTGAGGCAGCCTCATTTGGCACATTTCGACCAGTCTTGGGATATTTGATTGTTTACAGGGAAAATTAACTCCAAATTATAAAATTATAATTTATTTGGAATTTACACTCAAATACATTTCCAACGAGCTAACTTGCACTAAATTTGGACACCAGGAAGGCCTCCAAAAGTCACCTGGAAAAGAGCGCGACACACAGGAGGAGGATTCCCGACTTTTTGTAAGTGGGCCCACTCATATGCACTTTAGTTTTTCGGCATGGTCAGTTATCCAAGTAGCAAAGGAAGGAAAAGGGTCATCCAAGCCATTTTTCATGTTTCTGGTGTTGCACCTGTAGCTGATGTTTGCTCTCCACCTTCATTTTGTGACCCTTGGGCATTCTATCTCTTCATGGCACATTCTATATATTGTATGCAAACCATTTGCAAAGCAGTTGGTTGGTTGGCTTGTAACTTTTGGGAGGCTGTGGGAAAGAAACTTTGTTTCTGCATTGTATATTTTTTACAGAGGATTAATGAAAGGCAGTGGCTCTATTTCATGAGATTCTTGTGGTTGTGAGTGTAGCAATATGTGCATCTTATGTTTCATATTTTTTGTTATGTTCATAGTTCATTTTCATATCATTTCTGGTGAAATTTTTCTGAGGAGTTGTTAGGTAGAATTCAATTTTATTGCTCTGCTTGTGGGAATTTTCTTGTACAGTGTTCATTCTTCTATTGAAAAGGATTCATGTTGCCCATGCCCTTTTCACCCTCTTAATCAATCTCTCCATTCCGCCATATCTTAAAACTAAACTGCTATGCTTTCCACCTACCTTGCCTCACGAAATAATCTATGCCTTTATGTTAAGTTCTCTGTTCATTGAAGTCCAGTGGTCCCATAACATCCTAGAAACATAGTCATTCATAAAAATCACTCCTTATATTCATTTTCACTTACTAGCCTAAGATAAATAGTTCGTTTGAAAGTCATCTCAGTCCTTTTCATTCATCTATTCACTGAGTGTGACTCGGAGAGAGCCCTCTCTTGTTCTGGTAGGGCTAGCTACCAGACTGAACGTGGTTTGTGGTTACCCTAAATTTTGCCTTCTTTCAGCCTAAGGCGGATTTAGGTGCTAACATAGTACAACCATAGTTTTCTCTGCACCAAAGTGTCCTGCAACCCAACAATAGTGCGCCTCCCAAATCAGGTTGGCACTCTTGCTTGAAAGAACACAAAGGTGGCCCAATTAGCATAACAATGCCTCTTAGAGGTGGAATATTAGAACTTTCTTTCCATCCACTAGATTTTGGTATGTCATAGTGAAATATGGACCATTTTTATATAGTTATGACCATCCAGAGGTCTCATGGCCATAGGAGTTGATAAGAGTGGTCAGTGCTTCAATATGTAGCCAACTGGGGAAAACTACAACATGATTGGTGTTTCCCTTCTTGTAGTTGATATCAAATGGAATATTCACGGATATGTGCACCACTTCTAATGGCAATCATTATGCAACTTCCCTTGGATCTGTATAAAATGTAGGTGTCGGTGATTTGTGTGTATGACTGTCTCCTTCGCCATAATGTAAATTTTCTATTTCTAGGAAGCCTGCATGATAGAATACATCTCCTTATCATAGGTGGGGTATTTCTTAATTGTGTTGGAAAATGTCTCATTGTGATAGGCCACCAGATTCCCTTGTTGGTTGAGAACTGCACCAATAACATAGTCATAGGCATCTGTCTTGATTTCAAATGGTTGTTGCAAGTATGGAAATGTGAGTACTAGTGTTGGGCCTCTAAATTAGACACAAATTAAGGCCCATCTAACATTAAACCTCTCCTTCTGA
The DNA here is from genome assembly GCA_000404065.3 of Pinus taeda. NCBI lineage: Eukaryota > Viridiplantae > Streptophyta > Pinopsida > Pinales > Pinaceae > Pinus > Pinus taeda. The sequence continues at coordinate 35,547 of APFE030590385.1, read as the reverse complement.
ACTTAATAATGTTTTTTTCACTATAATATTTTCTTATGAAGGTTTAGAAATGATTGCATATTGTGTGCCTAATATTATTTATTTTTGAAGAATACTGTGAGGATATTGGGCAGCTTATGAAGATTTGGAGGAGGAGATAATTTAGGGACTTTCTCCCTACTATAGGAGGATCAATATTGAATAATAAATCAATAGGATATTATAAAATTACTGCACAAATTATGAAGCTCTAGTGATTGAAAAAAAGTAGGAATGTCTTCCCTACCATTTAATTCAGATTCCTAGTGTTGGGAACCAAATCCACTATTTGAGGGATTTTGGAGGGGAAATATTCCTCCTTTCAAGGAGAAACCTTCCTCATCATTTTGTATAAGTACCAATTCGAATTTTCATCTAGAGTCATGTATTTCTTAGTCTTCTTGTGGAGAAAACTTATATTTTTGCAGCTCCACTTTCATTTCTAGCAGGGATATACTTGGATTGATTTAAATAATGAAGTTTGGTTCCATTTTCAGCTTCTAAATCTTAGTCTCCTTCATAGCACTTTGAGTATCCTTGGGCTTGGCCATCCCAAGAGCTTCATAGCCCTTTTGTATAATCTTCTTTTCTTCTTTTCACTTCTTATTCACATGCATCTCTTATTCTCGTTTTTCCTATTTCTACATTTAGTATTGATGATTATTTAGTTGTAGGATTGGGTTAAATTATTTAACTAATTTATTTTTAAGGTTATTATATATTCACAAGCATTATTCATCCTTAATAACTTTGAAAAAAGTAGTAAAATAGTAGCAATTTTCTGATAGTTTTTAGAACATGTTAATGAGGTTTATTTGAGTTGTTTCCACTTGTATTGGGTCATACAAAACATTCAATTTAATAACAAAATTTACCCCATTTCATTTTCACTTGATTATGTTAGGCATTTGATAGGTTAACTAGCTCACTAGTTCTTGAATTTCCATTTTTTAGAGTAGTAGTTTTATGTTATTTTTTAGCACGTGTTAACAAAGGTATTTTGGAGTGATTCTACTTGGAATGGAGACCTAAGACATCCTACTTAATAACAATTTTTTTTTACATCCCATTTTAATTTTATTTACTTAGGCATTTAGAAAAATTCTCACTCTTGTAGAATTACAAGCCTCCTATAGAATACCTGTAGCATCACTTTCCTTCACCAGTTTTGATCCCCACTACAAATTTGACTTAGTCTAGATGAATAATAACCCCTAGGATATAAATCCATGATTAGGTAGACCTAATGACCACTATAGACCCATCCTTCCTCCACTATAAGCACAAAACAACAAATAGAGTTAAGAAGAAATATTCACATTTGAAACTCTTTAATGCAAGTGAAGTAGACTTAGTTTATGAATTTCCTAGTTCTGTGTTGTAGATTAAATTTATTGTTTCTAATAAATTTGAAATTATATTAATGATTTCAATTTTTCAAGTAGAATAATTGATTTGATTTGTTTTCAATTAGAGTAACATGGTTTATTTCTGCAACTAGTTTAGGTTATATTTTATGACATTCAATTCATTAGATCGATGAAAGAAGGACACATTTCATGTTGCACATATGAGAAATATTTTGAAAGGATCTTCTCCTCCCTCGTATTTCTTTTCTTTCACCATGGGAGGTTGTTTGGGTCAAACATGCCATTTTTGCAAAGGTTCAGCCAGTTCAAGCCCTAACTCCTTATACCCCAACATCATTGAGGACATGCACAAAAAAAAAGAGAACGAGAAAATCACTCTAATACCACTAATCCATATTTATTCAAGAATGAAATGAAATATAGATTTAAATAGAAACGTAGAAATACAACAAAAACTGAACTTCAATTCATTGATAACAAAATACTAAAAATTACTTACATGCAAAATGGAAATAAAATAGCTCGAGCGATGGTAGCTTATCTCTGAGAAGAGATGTGGCTGCTACATGCCTATGAATGGTGTTGATATGAGGCTCAAGGGCCTATTTACTATTGAGAAATAATGGAAAACCCTAAACATCAAAAAACCTAACCCTAGGAAATGAAGCGCCAAAAGTTTGTGGGCCCAGGTGGGGTAAATTGGTATATCAACTTCCTAGGGTCATAACTTTGGCATATAATCTCTGTTTGATGCATACAATACCTCATTAGAAATATCTATCCATGGAATACAAATTTCAACTATAAACCTCTATTGCAAATTTTTGGTTTGCCTATTTTCCAAAAAAATGTCATTTAGGGCCTCAAAATTTCTTTGGAAGTTCAGGACCCGAAAAATTGCCAAAAATAATAAATTGTGCTACATTTAAGGAAACTAAAAGAAATGATGGTGGGGATATAAGTGGAATATGTGAGTGGCCACCAATATCTACCTGGATCATTGAAGTTGTTGATCCAACCTTCTATGTGTTCTCTTTGCTTTCCTTTGCTTGTCCTTTTCCTTCCTTAGCTTTCCTTCGTTTGCTTGCCTTCTCCTCTTGGAGCACCCTCTCTCTATCTCTCATCTTATCCAAGCTAAAATTGACTAAAGCCGTGAACTATTTCTCTGATTCCTTTTTATTATTTAGTTTCCTTTTTTCTTCATTTTCCTTCATTTTTCCTCTAATTTCCTTAGCCTACAAATTTGTGTCTCTTCACCTCCATTTCTCCTATTTTCCTTTATTTTAATAATTAAATGCCAATTAATGCATCTTTTATTTTTCCAATTTCCTTACACATAACAAACACAAGTGATGCCCACTTTAGTGCTTACCCAAAATTTAGCTTGGAGTAAATGTCCCATGACCTTGGTCTATATTTTTTTTTCCTTATTACCCTTTATTACATGAAACTTTAACCTGGGATTGTTACACAATGCAACCAAGATATATCTATCCTTATATAATATTCTTCAAACTGAATCAATACTTTTGTACCTCATTGATCCGAATGGAAAATGGCATTAAGCCAGGGTATTCATCCATCCATGTTATTCATCCACCTGTGGAATTTCCCCATGGTACTGTAAGTGGCATCCACCCATGGTATTGTAAGTGGCATCCATCCATGGTATTCATCCACCCATGGAATTTACGTATGGTATTGTAACTAAAAAAGGATATAATTAACAAGTCACATTTTGTAAAAGGACAGGTTGTCCACCATAATGTAGCTCTTACAATTATTCTCCATTTTAGTAAAAAGTTTCTTTGTGGTTTTATTTACTATGTGTTCTCTTATTTTCTTTCTGGAATTGCAATTTTTTAGATCTTGGGGGCCTCCCCCCCCAAGATCCATTTCAATTTTTTAGATCTTGGAGGCCTCCCCCCAAATCCGGATTAGCGGTATCAGAGCATGTTACGATTCCATGGGAATGAACGTTTAATGCATATCTACATTTTAAAATTTTGCGGTAATATTCAGCAAAGTTCAAGCATGTGTTGCGACCTCCACAGAGCACTTTCTTGGGCCAAAGAGGAAGAATGTTTTTTTTTTCAATTTTTTGCAGAAATTTTTTTTGGGCGGCGAGTTTGTAGATCAGATCTGAAAATTTTGGTGCAAAATTTATAAAAAAATAACATATCTAGATTCCTTGTGAAATAATACCAAAATTCAAAAAAAACATCAGCCAAATTGAGCTCTAGATGAGGGAGATATCGTTGATTTAAAATCCGTTATGTTGTAGAATGTTTTCTAGCGACAACCTGTGGACGATGACTCTCCTATCATTTTTGCAGTTTTTGTGCAAAATTTCAGAATAATCATTTCATATCTGAGCTCCTCTTGAAAAGTCACCTAATTTAAAAAAAACAATGGGTCGAATTGGAGTTCGGATGTGGGAGATATCGTTGATTTAGAATCAACTATTTTTTCATAGCTTTTGTGACGGTGGAACAGTTGCAGCGTGCATTTGAAATTCCAAACTGTCTAGATAAGAATTTCCAACACCTGGGAAGATGCAAAATGGTCATTCTATTTCCAAAAACAAGTTATAATAAATATTTTGAGTGATATTGACCGATTTATGTCCATTTTAAATCTGGAGCAACATTCGGAGCGGGTTCCCTTTGGAGAGGTGTCCTCCCACCGCGCTTTAGTAGGCACTTGCTTTACATTCATCAATTTGAGCATAACAGCATCCATATTGGGTTCTTTGGAGACATTCCCTCCCACCCCAAGCTATGTAGGCACCTCCTACTTCATCAATAATCAACATCACGGTTATGGGTCAATTGCACAAAATCCTTGTCATCGAAGTCCATTTGTTAGGCTGCACATTGTTAGTATCACAGTTGGTCACAAGAATTACAGGGAATCTCTATCCTCGGATCTTCGTTTGTCATGGTTATGGGTCATCAACAAACCCATACTTCATCAAAGTCCATTTCCTAGGCCGCACACTGTCAGTATCATAGCTGGTCACAAGCATTATTCGGTATCTTTATCCTCAGATCTTCAATCATCATGGTTATGGGTTATCCACAAACCCAAACTTCATCAAAGTCCATTTGCGAGACCGCACATTGTCAGTATCACAGTTGGTCACAAGCATTACAGGGTATCTCTATCCTCGGATCTTCGTTCAGCATGGTTAGGGGTTAACAACATAAAACCCTTCTCTTCAGTTGCTCTTCATATTCAACAAAGGCATCACAAGAGAGAACTTCACTTAATGGGGACCACTACTTCTTAAGGGGGAAGGAATGATTTGAATGGAAAATGGCATCAACCCATGGTATTCATCCATCCATGTTATTCATCAACCCACGAAATTTACCCATGGTGTTGTAAGTGGCAACCACCTATGGTTGTTGTGTCCCTATAATGCTAGTGATTACCCCATTACTATTGTAGTTGCATCCCTTATTAATATTGTTGTGCCCCTATTGTCCCCATATTGTTATTATTGTGTCCCATAGAATCCTTCTATTGTTATTTTCGTGGCTTTATATTATTATTGTTAGGTCGGCTTGGTTATATTGTGACTCCTTAGACTCCTATATATAGAAAGGAGGTTTTGTCATTTGAATCATCCAAGAATTGTTTATTTATGTAATGTAAAGGAGTTGTGCCCTCGAAGAGGTTGAATTCTAAGGCGTTGATCTATCTTTTCTATCTTTTCTTGAGCTGGTTCCATAACATTTGGTATCAGAGCTTTGGATTCTAGGGTTTTGCTGCTACAAATAGGTCATCGTGGCATTTTTGCTATAACTGTTTTCTGCGACGTTTGAGAAGCTAAAAAAAAAACGATTTGACAAGAAATCACGTTGAACCTTGAGTCTGAATTTCAGAGCTTTTCGCGCTATATTTGCAGAGATATGATCTGACAAAGTTCGTCTTTTTGCAGACTCTTGAATTACATTCCAAACAGGTGACCTGAGGAAAATTGGCATAACTTTCTATCTGAACATCAGATTGAAATTTCATAAGAAGGTACAAAAAGACAACGGATTGTAGTTTCTTGTACATATTTATCAGAGCCAAAGGTCAAAACAGTGACTCGTGGCACGTCGTACAAGTTCACTCTACTAAACTAGTCTATAATCAGGTCACTGTGGGAGATTTCTCATAACTCTTCCTTGGAGAATCCAATTTGGATCAGACTGGTGGCATTGGAAAGAGGACACAGAGGGCTAGTGCAGGTCAAACTTTCAGAACAAGATGATGCGAAAGTATAGAGATACATCAGAGGCAATATCGAGATCCTACAAAGTGAAAAAAGGTGTCTAGATTCTTTTAAATGTTTGCTTAAGCTTGGTTCGAAAATTTATTTTGAAGGAATTCAAAGGGCATAGTAGAGCATTATTATCAGTAACTAATTCCCCGATGAAAGAAAATGCAAACACCTAGTAAGCAACTTGAAAACTCTAGCATGACTCATGAAGAAGAGGAAGAAATTCTACATGATATATCAAAATTACAAGACCAAGGGCAACAAATGTCACTCTCACAAAAGCTAACAGAAGCTAAGATAAATGGCGTGGAATCTAAGATAAAGGGCTTGGAAGCTAAGATGGATGATTTGAAGATAAATTTGAAGACATATTTTAAGAGAGACATGGCCGATTTGAAGATAGAATTGAAGATAGACATGGGAGATTTGAAGACAGATTTGACAAATTTTCTACAAGAAATACTTACTAATGGTGAAAAGGTAGTAAAGAAAACTCATGATGCGAACAAAAGAAATGGTAATCATGATTTCATATACTCTAATGTGGGATCAAAGACCCACCATATTCCAAAAATCGATATGAGGAAGTTTGATGGCAAGGATCCCACAACATGGATATTACAAATGGAGCAATTTTTCGATCTCAATAATGTGCAAAACACACAAAGGGTATGTATTCCAACTTTATATTTGGAACCAAATCAGTTTGTATGGTGTCAATGGCTTTTCTCTCGTAAACAAATTATCAATTAGGCAATTTTTACGGAAAAATTGACAGCACATTATGAGGATACAAAAAACAACACTTTTTTTAGCCAATTGATAAGTCTCAAACAAAAGGGTTCAATAATGGAGCACATTGAGGAGTTCCAAAAATTGAACATAAGGATAAAAAATATTCCAGAGCAGTATAGGATTAATGTGTTCATAGGGACTTTAAAGGATAATATCCAACATGATGTTCGCCTTTGGGAACCTGATTCATTAGAGAAGGCATTCAGGTTAGCAAGAAAAATGGAAAGCAAAATTCTGGCAATTAGGAAGCATACCACTCACAACTATAAAGATGGAAGTGTTGTTGCCCCTTGTCTTCCACAACCTATAAGGTTGACACCACAACAATTGGAAGAAAAAAGAGCAAAAGGGCTTTGTTACAGTTGTGATAGCAAATACACTAAAGGTCATAAGTGTGCTGAGAATAAATTATTCTACATAGATTGTGAAGAGGAAAAAGAAAAGGAGCAAGAAAGGTCAAAAGAAGAGGATATACTCTAGGAACAAAGCCTATATAAAGAAGAAACGAATCTGTCCATATCTTGTAATGCATTGGTGGGAATTATCACTCCTCAAACCATCAAGATAGAAGGACAAATCAAGTAGAAAAAAGTAATAGTGTTGATTGATTCAGGAAGTACCCACAATTTTATTCATTGTAAGGTAGCAAAAGAATTGAATTTCTTCTTATATTCAGCACCAGAGTGTCAAGTGATGGTTGCAAATGGAGGAAAAATAAATTGCTATGGAAAGTGCCATAATATCAAGCTATCGATGGGAGAATATGTATTGACTAGCGCAATGCTTCCCATTCCAATGGGAGGTGCTGATGTTGTACTAGGAGTCCAATGGCTACAATCCTTGGGTACAATAGCTTTTAATTTTCAAGAAATTTTCATGAAATTTTCTATGGAACGAAAGGAAGTTGAAGTAAGGGGTATTGCAGGGAAACCGGGAAATATAATCAGCTCTAACGGTATGACAAAGCTTCTAAAAAAGGAACAAAGAGGTGTAATTGCACAATTATGTTCACTAGACGTTTCCACATTGGAATCATCTATTTCTCCAGATCTCCAGAAAGCCTTGGACAATCATTCCAAGGTATTTGATACTCCCAAAGGTCTCCCACCTATTCGTGATCATGATCATGCTATT
>APFE030590385.1:1456-27782 GCA_000404065.3 Pinus taeda | reverse complement strand
AGAGTGAAATTGAACGTATGGTTACAGAAATGCTAGAGGTTGGTATAATTCAACCGAGTCAAAGTTCTTTCTCTACTCTAGTAGTATTAGTGCACAAGAAGGATGGATCATGGCGCATGTGTCTGGATTATAGGGAGCTCAACAAGCTCACTATTAAAGATAAGTTTTGCATTCCTGTCATTGATGAATTACTGGATCAATTGCATGGATCAATTTACTTTACCAAGTTGGATCTTCATTCAGGATATCATCAAATCATAATGAAGACTAAAGAAATTCTGAAAACAACATTTAGAACTCATGAGGGTCATTATGAATTTTCGGTCATGCCTTTTGGCCTTACCAATGCACCTTCAACATTTCAAGGTTTGACGAATTCAATTTTCAAACCATTCCTTAGAAAATTTGTGCTAGTATTTTTTGATTATATACTAATCTACAGCAAGTCTTGGAAGGATCATGTTGAACATTTTGACAGGGTGCTACAAGTATTGGAGGAGAAACAATTATATGCAAAAAGATCCAAATGTTTCTTTGGAGTACAAGAGGTGGAATATCTGAGTCATATTGTATCTCATGAAGGAGTTAAGGTAGACCCTAGCAAAATTAAATCCATTAAGGAATGGAAATCCCCACATCCATAAAGCATTTGCAAGGATTTCTCGGGTTGACAGGGTATTATCGCAAGTTTGTTAAGAATTATGGGAGAATAGCAGCACCTCTAACAACACTATTGAAGAAAGATGCATTTTCATGGACTCCAGAAGCAACAAAGGCTTTCAAACATCTTAAAGAGGCAATGTGCCAAGCACCTGTCTTAGCTACACTGGACTTCACAAAAACCTTTATTGTGGAATGTGATGCTTCAGGAAATGGAATTGGTGTTGTTTTAATGCAAGATGAAAGACCCATTTCTTTTGAAAGTCGTCTAATCAAGGGAAATTTTTTACACAAAGCTATTTAGAAATGTGGCGATACTCCATGCACTTAAGAAATGGCGACCCTACCTAATGGGAAGACACTTCAAGGTAAAAAGGATCATGATAGCCTTAAATACTTTTTAGAACAAATATTATCCTCTGAAGAGCAACAAAAGTGGGTCACAAAGATGTTGGGTTATGACTTTGAAATCATCTACAAAAAAGGGAAGCAAAATGTGATGGCAGATGCACTCTCAAGAAAGGATGAGGATGTGGAAGCATTGTTGTGCGCCATTTCTATTATCCAACCAGATTGGATAAATCAAGCAAGGGAGGAATGGAAGAATGATAAAGAAGTGTGGGCACTTATTCAAAAGTTACAACAAGATTCCAGTACATCTGATACATTTAGCTGCCAAAATGATTCGTTATGGTACAAAGACCGGTTATACCTCTATAAGAATTCCCAACTCAAACAAAAGATTGTTATGGAATTGCACACTTCTCCCTTAGGAGGGCACTCAGGATTTTTAAAAACTTACCACAAGGTTAAGAAGGATTTTTTTTGGGATGGCCTTAAATCAGATATTCAAAAGTTTGTGGCGGAATGTTTGGTTTGCCAACAAAATAAAGTTGAAACAATTAAGACACCGGGTCTAATACAACCTTTATCCATTCCAAGCCAACATTGGGAGGAGGTTTCAATGGATTTTATCACAGGTTTACTCAACTTTGAGGGAAAGAGTGTCATCATGATGGTAGTTGACAGACTTACCAAGTATGCACACTTTTGTGTGTTATCACATCCATTTAAAGCCAATACAGTTTCTATTGCATTTATGGAAATATTCAAAAGCTACATGGAAACCCAAAGATTATTGTAAGTGACAGAGATCCCATTTTCACTGGAAATTTTTGGACATAATTATTTTCTTGTCTTGGTACTCAGTTAGCTCATCTCTCATCTTATCATCCTCAATCTGATGGGCAAACTGAGATAGTAAACAAATGTTTGGAAGGATATATTCGCTTCTTTGTATCTGATAAACAGACACAATGGGTCAAATGGTTGCCTCTAGCTGAATGGTGGTATAACACTTCCTTCCATACATCAACAAAAATGATGCCATTTATGGCACATTATGGATATTAGCCACCATCCATCACATCATATTCAAGAGAAAATTCTAAGGTTCAAGTAGTGGAACATCACATCGAACATCAACAACAAGTCCTCCAATTCTTAAAGGATAACCTTGTGTTGGCACATAATAGAATGAAACAATAGGCAGATCAACATCCCAGCGAAAGAAGTTTTGATGTAGGTGATTGGGTATTCCTACGGCTACAACCATATAAGCAAATGTCTCCCAAGCAAGCTAAGAAGGATAATAAATTATCACCAAAGTATTATGGTTCGTACAAGGTGTTGCAAAAGATTGGTACTATGGCCTACAAATTGGAGCTTCCTACAGCTTCTCGATTGCACCCAATTTTCCATGTTTCATGTTTAAACAAGGTTATAGGCGACAAGCTCCCAGTTCAAACAATATTGCCAAAACTTGACGAGGAAGGAAAAATTATATTGAAACCAGAAGTAGTCACAGAAACAAGAACTCAACAACTACGAAATTGATCAATTTCGGAGTATCTTATTAAGTGGAAGAACTTATCCGATGAAGATTCCACATGGGAGGATGAAAATTTTATACATAAGCATCCAGAACTACTCAAGCGTTGAGGACAACACTTTTTTGAAGGAGAAGGGCATGTTGGGTCCCTATAATACTAGTGATTACCCTATTATTATTGTAGTTGTATCCCTTATTAATATTGTTGTGCCCCTATTGTCCCCATATTGTTATTACTGTGTCCCATAGACTCCCTCCATTGAAATCATGATTTGAAAACTAAAATTATTGAATCGCGCTGCGCTGAGCCATCCCTGCACCGAGCTGTCTCTCGGCCCTGTGCCTGCCTGAGGGTTTCCGAGAAGCGATCCTGCATTCTCGTTGGTTTGGAAGACTACCGTTTTGCAGGCGGATCCAAGCGACTATGCCCGGGGAGATCTGGAGGAGCTCGATCCGTCCGAGCTGAGATTTCTTCCATGGAGTCTTCTTCACCCTCTCCCACAGAAGCAGAGGCCTTTTCAAATCTTTTGAAATCTCTGCCAAAAAAGAGAACCTCAGAGGTTTCAAAATTCATGAAACGTCTTGATGATATCCCGGAGATCTCTCTCCCACCTGAGAAACGATCCAGGTTGCCCTTTCTTTGTTTGAACGTGCCTTGGTGGGTTAGTTCACTGGTCTATGGCCCTCGCCCAGATCCATTGAAAGCTGTGTCTCTAGGAACTAGGCGCCCTTGATATCGGGCAAAGTCACTTCTTACTTTCTGGGGAAGGGATTCTTCCTATTCGAATTTTTAGAAAAGGAAGATAAGGATCTGGTCTTTTGAAATGGACCTTACTTCATGGGCCCTCAAGGGCTGTATCTCAATAAGTGGACGCCAGACTTTGATCCAGCAATCGACGTGCCCACTGCCGTGCTTGTGTGGGTTAGACTGCCTAATCTTCCAATGCATTGTTGGAACTGGGAATCCCTCAAGCATATCGGAAATACCCTGGGTAAATTCGTAGATCGAGCTAACATCAAAGATCAATATGACTGCGCGAGAATCTGTGTTGAATTCAATCTTGAGGTTGGGCTGCCTGAGGCGATAAAGATCAGAGTTGGCAGTTGGATGCATCTCCAAAAGCTGGATTATGAGTAGTTGCCGTTAAAATGCAGGAAGTGCCAGGTCTATGGCCATATCGCCAGAGGATGCCCAAAAAACACAGAAACAGAGAAAGAAAAAGAGGACGGGTGGATGCAGGTCAAAAGGGCAAAAAACAAACCCCCAAAAATAGGAAATGCCAATGGGAAATCCCTTAAAATGGGGTATCAAAACCCACATAGGAAGAGAAAGGAAACAAATTCATACAACTCAGTTCAGCATCAGAGGAAGTCCACGAACGAGAGACAGAAAAGAATGAATCGGCCCACAAAGAACCCTCTCAGGAACCAGAGAAAACAGATAGAAAAACAGACAGAATGGAGGACTCACCCTCAGAAGAGGCTGAGGAAGTCCAAATCTCAAAAGATTCAAAAGAAGAAGGTGAGATAGGAGAAACACAATACTCGGCCAGAAGATCTTTAAGGGGCCGAAAATCAGCACGTGAGAAAAGAGAGCAGGAGACATACAAAGACAAGCTGCAAGGAAGTCAACCCACCATTGAGAAACTTCTGGTTAAGACTCTGAAGATGAATAGAAACCCGCCTCAGAGCTCTAAAGGAGCTCCCCACTCCAAAAATAAGTAATGAGAATCGTCTACTGGATTTGTAGGGGTATGGGGAGCAAATTCAAGGAAGTAGCAGTAAAAAATCTGATAAGATCGGAATACCCTAACATCCTCCTCATCCAGGAGACTAAAATGGAGGCTAAGGCCTTCCTCCAAATAGGGAAAAACCTCTGGAAAAAAAGTGAAGGGCACGCTGTCTTAGCCAGAGGTGCCTCAGGAGGACTGCGCACCCTTTGGAACCCAAGAAAGATTACAAAGGTGAAAGAGATCGCCAACACCCACTGGTTATTCTCAAAACTTAAGCACCTTGATATAGAAGAGGCCCTATGTCTCTTTAATGTGTATGTCCCGGTCAGCGCGGGAGAAAAAAAGAATTGTTGGGATTCTATCAGAGCGCTGGCAGACTCTGAAAACCTAGCAAATACTATCATCGCTGCAGATCTTAACCTCACACTATCTACGGCTGAAAAACGTGGTGGAAGCATTGTAAGGGATCCAGCGAGAGAGTGGGTTGAAGATCTACTCTAGGATTGGGACATGATCGACATCAAACCCTCTTTGGGCAAAGATACCTGGTCCAATAAAAGGCTTGGTCCACGCCACATCGCTGCAAGGTTAGATCGTTTTCTTGTTGAAAGTTCTTTTTTACTTCATGGTCTAGATACTAGAATGCATATTCTTCCATGCAATGTCTCTGACCACAGGCCCATTAAGCTAGAACTCTCAACTCACTGGGATAAAGGCCCCACTCCTTTTAAATTCAATCCTCTCTGGATCAAGGAGCAATCCTTCTTGCAACTAGTAAAGGATATGTGGAAGCAACCTGTTAATGGATCTTCATTCTTTGTGTGGGAGGAAAAACTCAGGAAAGTGAAGGCAACCCTCAAAGTTTGGGCAAAATATCTCCCAAACCCTGCAGTGGAAAGAAAGAAGTTACAAGAGCAGCTAGAGATCCATCAGCATAATTTAGAAAATGAGGAGATCACAAAAGAAATTCTCGAAAAAGAAGCAGACCTTTAGCAAAAGTTGCTCAAAGAAAGCCTGGCCGAGGAAGAATATTGGAGGATCAAATCTCGCAGACTCTGGCTCAAGACAGGTGACAGAAACACATCCTTCTTCCATAAACAATCCCAAGCTTGAAAGAACTCCAACAACATCATCGAAATCAGGGAAGAGAATGTTATTCATAGAGACACTCAAAGCATTAAAAATGTGGCCTTTCAGCATTTCAAAAAGCTGTATAATGAAAAAGAGGAACATGTTCAAATTCCATTGTCTGTAAATGAAGTTCCCAAGCAGATATCCAACAGAAAAAATCAGTTTTTGGAAGCAGAAGTCACAAATAATGAAATAAAAAATCCCCTCTTCTCTATGGAGCCGGACAAGGCTCTAGGGCCTGATGGCTTTACAACAAGGTTCCTACAACAATGTTGGCAGATTATCGAAAAAGATTTGTGCAGGATGGTCCGGAAGTCTCAAAATTGTCAGAAGATAGGGGGAAGCACTAACTCGGCTTTCTTGACCCTCATCCACAAGGAAAGAGGAGAAAACTCATTCTCCAGATTCCGCCCTATCTCTCTTTGTAATATAGGCTATAAGCTGATAACAAAAGTGATAGCGAACAGCTTGAAAACAATTCTCCTGAACATTATCCCTAAGAATCAGGGGGTTTCATTCAGGGAATACAGATAGCAGACAATTACACACTAGTTCAAGAAGCAACCCATTCAAGTTTAGTCCGGAAGGAGCAAGGAATGGTTATCAAACTTGATCTTGAAAGTGCCTTTGATAGGGTTAGACACAGATTTTTGCTGGAGGTCCTTCATAAATTTGGATTCGGGCATAAGTTCATCAATTGGATCAAGGATTGCATTAGCGAGCCATGGATTGATCCTCTAGTGAACGGGGGAGCCACAGATTTCTTCAAAGCCTCAAGAGGGTTGAGGCAAGGGTGTCCCCTCTCCCCCTTGCTCTTTGTCCTCCAAGCATCAACATTAAGCTTCCTTTTGATTAGAAAACAGACATAGAAAGAAATAATGGGAATAAACATTGCAAGAGGAGTAAAAAACATCAACCATGCACATTTTGCAGATGACATTCTGTTGTTGGGAGCTGCTTCAGTGGTCTTGGCAAATCGATTTAAAGAGGTAGTGGATGACTTTTGTGCAGACTCAGGAAGCAAGCTTAACAAAGGCAAATGCCAAGTTTACTGTTGGAACACCTCTGCCATATTGACTCAAGCAAATTCTAATTGTCTTGGCTTCACAGCCTCCTCTACTTGGACTTCTTTCAAATACCTGGGGCTTCTTGTCTTCCAAAAAAAATCCTCAGCAGAGAATGGATGCCACTGCTGGATAAATTCAAGCTCAAAATTCAGTCCTGGGGATATAACTAGCTCAACCTAGCAAGCAAGACAGTTCTGATAAAGTCTGTATTGAATAGTCTGCCTATCTTTCATGCAACCGTTATGATGGCGCCCATGGGCATAATGAGGAAGATGAAGGAGTACATAAAAAAAAATTTCTGGAAAGGGGGAAAAGGCAATGAGAGAAAAATCCCATTACTAAACTGGAAAATGATCTCTCTGCCTAGATTAGAAGGTGGCCTAAACTTTAAAAATTTCAGTATCCAAAACACAGTGATGGGTGCCAAATTGGCTTGGAGAATCATCGCTCGAAATCCGGGTTGGGCACAATGGGCCTTGTGGAAAAAATATTTCGAAGGATAGATAATGTGTTGTCTGAGCAATCCAAAGGGAAGAACAGGTACGTTGATCCACAAACAATGTCAAAATTCCGCAGCTCTAATCAGACAACACGCCCACTACATCCTAGGGAACAGACAGCGAATTCACATTTGGGACGATAACATTATGTGAAGTGATCTGTTGGCAGAAGACAATTCCTTATCAGCTCCGAGAGAATGGATGATAACAGAAAATATCAAAACACTGTGGGACCTGTCCCTTTGGGATAACAACGATTGGTGGCGGTGGAAACATCTAGAGGTGCCTACGAATCTTGCTCAGGATTATATTGTTCTTCTATCCCACTTAAAAGGCAAAGCTCTGTTAAACAAAAGGATAGCTGAGAGCAGAGGGTGGGGATCGATCCCAGGCAATTACACTGCGTCGAAGGGATATGCCCAGCTTATCCAAATCCCCAGCGCACCGCCTGATCCGAGGCCATGGCAGGGGGTATGGACTTCTACTCCGTTGCCCAAAGTGGATACGTTCTGCTGGCTTCTATGTCATCTTTTAATTCTGACAGAAGATAGACTTAAAAAATAGGGTTCTCAGGGCCATCCCGCTGCTCTCTGTGTGAGAATCATGAGGAAAACACATCTCACATGATGATAACCTGTAACTTCGCTTCAGAATTGTGGAAGGAGGCTTTAGAAGCTTGGAACATGAAATTTGGTCCATTCAATCACTGCTTAGAGCTCTTTTCTAATTGGAAACGATTATATCCAAGTGGAGCCGTCCAGGATTCACAAATCAGAGATGCTTGGCTTGCCCTGCCCAAGCTAATTTGCTGGCATATCTGGTTAGAAAGAAACCAAAGGATTTTCAAGAGTAAGAAGAGAGCTGCTAAGCTAATCTGGGTTAAAATTAAAAGCCATCTTAAAGAATGTATGGGAGATCAGTTAAGCATAAAGAATCTCACTGAACAAGATATAGCCTGGGGTGCTTCCCTGGATCTTCACTTTTCAGATATTATAAAGAACCCCTCTCCCCTCTTAAAGTCCTGGCAAATTCGCTTAAATGATACAGAGTTTGCCGAATTATGCAACAAAAAGGCAAGGAAAGCTATCTTTTTTGATGGTGCAACTAAAGGAAATCCTGGCAGCTCTAGAGCTGGGGGGATCATTAAAAGTGCAAAAGGTATAACGGAAGCTAGATATGCTTGGGGAGTAGGAGTCAACACCAGTATTCAAGCTGAAGCTCTAGCTCTCCTACAGGGACTCAAGGTGATTAAGAATTTGGGAATCAGAGAGGAAGTAGTGTTTGGAGATTCTCAGATCATTATAAATGCGATTGTGAACAAATCCTCTCCACCCGATTTAAGACTTTCCAGACTGTTGAGCAGAATCAACACCCTCACATCCTCCTTCCAGAAGTTGGAATTTCTTCACATAAAGAGGGAAAACAGCAAAGAAGCAGATGCTGAAGCCAATATAGCAGTCCATTTCCCTCTTGGAAAATATATAAGAGACGGAGAAGAAGGTTGGGATCCCATGCCCTAGCAGATAAATAAGAATGTATTACTGTGTATTACTGAAGCAGTTTGTTTGTATTTTTAAATTAGGACAGATTGAAAATTCTGCAAGACGAACAACATGTAAAATCAGGAAAATCTTCAAGAGGACAGCTACATGGATTCTGGATGAGGAAAAAGCTGAGCCTCTCCTCCCATTTTGTAATTTGAATTGAGGCAATTCAGCCAAGAAGGAATATATCAGTCTAACCGTTTTTTAGAAAAAAAAATAAAAAATCCCTCCATTGTTATTTTTTTGGCTTTATATTATTATTGTTAGGTCAGTTGGGTTATATTGTGACTCCTTAGACTCCTATATATAGAAAGGAGGTTTTTTCATTTGAATCATCAAAGAATTGTTCACTTATGTAATGTAAAGGATGTTTCCCCCTCGAAGAGGTTGAATTCTAAGGCATTGATCTATCTTTTCTATCTTTTTCTTGTGCTGGTTTCATAACAGGCCACTACAACCGTGTGCGGAGAATATTTTGTGTGGTCGCTTGTCCTTCATAATTTCCTCCTACAACACCCCCATGTGCTTCTGCGATGATCTTACTTCGTTCAAATTCAGGTACATATCTTCACAATATCTCATCATTTCCCATTTTATAGAGGTGCCCCACAATGATAGAAAAGTCTGTCGCACGCACCATTAATTCCTTCTTCTGTTGGAAAAAGTATTCCTTCGATGCGATCCTGGTTGTCAAAAAGTGGATTATGTCTTTGAAGTGCCCGTCCGTGACATGTACAACAAAGACCTTTGTGTCAGGTAATCCTTCCACCAAACTAGTAGGTTCCTCACTTGTTTCAATACGCGACAAGTGATCTGATCCTATATTCAAGTGTCCAGGTTTTACCACGACCTCAAAGTCATATTCTTGGAAAAATAAGAGCCACCGACATATGACCTGCTGCAACACGTGCTTATTGACCAAGTATTTTAGCACGGAATGGTCTGTATACATTTTGAAATGTCCTCTGAGCAAATAGTGCCGGTATTTTTGGAGCGCGTACAACATTGCCAACCCCTCACGCTTGGTTGTGGAATAGTTCTTCTCGACTTTGGAAAATATACGACTTGCAAACATGATAAGATGATCCAAGCCCTCTTCGCCCTCTTGTGTGAGCACTTCTCCCAATGTGATACATGATGCATCAACATGGACATGAAACTCCACATCCCATTTTGGGAAGACCAGGATTGGGGTAGAGGTAAATTTCCCCTTTAGGACATCCAAGATTTTCATGCAATCATCATTCCAGCAAAATATGACATCCTTTTTCAATAATTTCTCCATTGTTGCAACGATTTGGGCATAGCTTTTGATGAAGTTCCTGTAGTACCCTGTGTGTCCCAAGGTTGCGCGCAACTATTTAACACTTAGTAGTGCTTCCAAATCTAGAATTACTGCAATCTTCACAGGGTCCACCATCAGTCCCTGTTCACAGACCACATGTCTCAACAGGTTCCAAAAGGGAATGAGGAATGTGCACTTCTTAAGGTTCAACAATATGGTGTCATCGTTAAGTATCGAACATCAAGCGTAAGCTTGCTACATGGTTCTTAACCAATCGAAAGACAATCCAATCATCCAGATAGACCTCCAGGAACTTGTGGATGTATTCTTTGAAGGCAGCAACAACTATGCGATAAAAGACGGCTGGTACATTCTTTAATCCAAATGGCATAACAATGTATTGAAAGCAACCCCATTCAATTGCGAAGGTTGTCTTGCTCCTATCTTCTGGTGCGATTTTGATTTGGTGGTACCTTGAGAACCCATCTGTGAAAGAGTATTCTTCTTGTCTGCCAACATTTTCCAATACTTCATATGTGAATGGGACTAGGAATGGGTCGTGTACACAAGCATCATTCAATTTTGTAAGGCCCACGCATATTCTTATCTCACCCTTCTGTTTCTTTTCCTGTATGACCATAGGGCTTACCCGATCAAATTCTTCCACTGGTTCAATAATTCTAGCCACGAGCATTTTGTAGGCTGACATTACATTACAAACTAGGGCAGATAACCTTATGATTCTAACATACTTTCGCACTCACAATTCACAAGGCTTTATAACATCATTCGGTCAAAATATGGGATTTGAGCCCCAAAACATGCTGTAGGGGGATTCCATGCCCAACAATAATCTAGTTTACAGAAATTCAAACATGTTTAACCATGATTATATTGTATAATTAAACAAATAACTAGTCATTGTAGCATTTTAACAAGTTGCACACAACCTTTCTTTATCAATCAGGAATAAAACTATCTATTAGTAGTGGCATTTGAATTTGCAACACTTTCAATATTATTTTTTTTTTTTTTTTTCTTTCTTTGATGGGGTTCTATCTTTTATTCTTTTTTCAATGTTTTTTTTTTTATACCCTATTTTCATTTTTATTCTATTTTTCTTTTGGAAATCATTTGTAGATTAACAATTATTTACAATATGATATTTTTGAGATAAAATACTCAATCACCTTGAGAACCTATAAATTATAGGACCTCAACAATGGCTCCAGTTGGGGATGGCACTCTGCATGTGAGGTGAAATAACATTTGATTAGTAGCCTTGAGTGCTCCATTTTAGTAATACCTACACTTGATTTCTTTTGTTGTTGGAGTAATTTGTTGGGTGTGGAGCCTGAATATCTTTTGTATTCAAAGGTCTCAGCTGGATGTATACCCCAGGAAGATTGTACACCCCTCCATGCAGGGGGGAGGGGTGCGAGAGGGAATTGTCCCCCCCGGCGGAGGTTCGGGGGGACCGATCCCCCCTGGTTGGGGGGTTTGGGGGCAAGCGGTTCCCCAGCGAGGGCTCGGGGGCAGTGCCCCCGAAGCTAAAAATAGATGTAAAATTGCCTTGTAAAAGTCTAGTAATTCCTAGTCAATCTGGGCCGTTCATTAGGTGGATGATCTGATGGTAGAAGCTATGTTTAATTTAGGGTTTTTTTCCCTAGAAGGAAACCCCTCACTATATATGAGGGAATTGTATTGTGTCTATATATGTATGTATTCTGAGTGAGGAAAAGAGAGGAGATTGAGAGCGAAGAGGGAGTTACAATGAATTTCCTATAGGTTGTATCTCTTTAGTTTGCTAGATAATATAATAAAAGAAGGACTGGTTATTTATCTGTGCACATAGCCCAAACTGGGTGAACTATGTATATCTGTGTCTCTCTTATTTTATGCGTTTTCTGTATTCATATTTATGCAATATTTTATGTGTTCCATGCTCTGTAATATATAATTTTCTAACAACTGGTATCAGAGTCGAAGATCTATTTGGCTGATAAACTCACAGGAGAGAAGGGTTCCTGGTTCGAGTGGGAGCAATGGAAAAAGATGGTAGGTTTAGGGTCAAAAAATTCAATGGCCAAAACTACCAACTGTGGAAGATGCAAATGGAAGATTATTTGTATCAGAGAGATCTGTACCTACCATTGAGCGGAAAGACAAAGAACCCGATGAGTATGATAGACACAGAATGGGATATTCTCGAATGAAAGGCACTTGGAACAATACAGTTGTGCCTAGCGGCATCGGTAGCGTTTAATATTTCAAAGGAAATGATAATAGAGGGTTTAATGTCGACATTGGCCAAACTTTATGAAAAAACCTCGGCCTAAAATAAGGTATTTCTTATGAAGAATTTATTTAATATGAAGATGTCAGAAGGTGGATCTGTTGCAGATCATTTAAATGATTTTAATATAGTTACAAGTCAGTTAAGTTCTGTAGGGGTAGCTTTTGATGATGAAGTTAGGTCTCTGTTATTTTTGTGCTCATTGCCAGAAAGTCGGAAGGGATTAGTTATGGCCATTAGTAACTCTGTCTCTAGATCTAGTACTTTAAGGTTTGATGATGTTGTCAGTGCAATCCTTAGCAAGGAAATGCGACAGAAAAGCTCCAGTGAGACATCAAGTAATGCTTTGATTGTAGAGACTAGGGGAAGAAAAATGGAAAGAGGAAAGAGCCTAGGATATCATATTAAGTCAAAGAAACATAGATCCAAGTCTAGATCAAGGATAGTGTGCTAGAAATGTGGGAAGAAAGGACACCTGAAGAAAGATTGCAAGTCTAAGAAGGGAAAAGAAGGAGACACGCAACAAGAAACTAATCATGATGTGAATGTAATTGGTTATGTGTTGCAAGATGCTTTGATTCTTTCATTAGAAAATATTATTGATGCCTGGGTGGTAGATTCAGGGGCATCATTCCATGCCACACTTGATAAGAAACATTTTCATGATTATGTTCAAGGAGATTTTGGATAGGTTCGATTGGGTGATGATAAAACCTCTAAAATCGTTGGAATGGGTACACTTTTCATAAAACAGGAAAATGGAAATCAGTGGCTATTGAAGGAGGTAAGGGATGTTCTAGATTTGAATAAAAATCTGATTTCAAAAAGGTAGTTGGGAGGTGAAGGTTGCGTAACTACTTTCACAGATAAAACTTGGAAGGTCACTAAAGGATCCCTGGTAATAGTGAAAGGAGGAAAGGTTGGTACATTTTATTTATGCAATGGTATTTTTAATTCTATTAATGCTTTAACGTCTACAGGAGAAGATACGACATTGTGGCATCATAGGCTTGGGCACATGAGTGAGAAGGGGATCTAGATTCTTCACTCAAGAAATTTGTTGCCAGGTTTGAAGCATGCTGATTTAAAATTTTGTGAGAATTGTGTTTATGGAAAACATAAGAGAGTCAGATTCCTTAGATTTGGGAAAGAAAAAGTGATGGTGTCTGAAAATCATAATGATCAACAGCTAGAACAACAACCACAACAACAAAAAGCACCTCAAACACTTGAAAGTGGTGTTAGAAGATCTACTAGGATAAGTACACCCACTGAACGATACTCTCCTTCATTATATTATGTATTGTTGACTGATTCTGGTGAACCAGAATGTTATGAAGAAGCAGTGCATGTAGAAACCACAAAGAAATGGGAGCAAGCCATGAAAGAAGAGATGGACTCCTTAGCACATAACCAGACTTGGGACTTAGTCAGGTTGTCTATAGGTAAAACAACATTTTCGAATAAATGGGTTTACATGTTGAAGGAAGAAGATGGAGGTAGAAAAAGGTATAAAGCTATACTTGTGGTGAAAGGGTTTGCATAAAAAAATGGTATAGAATTTGATGAGATATTTTCTCTTGTTGTGAAAATGACTCCAATCATAACTATTCTAAGTCTAGTAGTAGCTGAAGATTTGCATCTTGAGTAGTTAGATGTAAGTACAACCTTTCTCCATGGGGATTTGGACGAAGAGATATATCTGCAACAACCACAAGGATATGAGGTAAAAGGGAAGGAGAAACTAGTGTGCAGGTTGAAGAAGAGCTTGTATGGCTTAAAACAGGCTGTAAGGCAGTGGTATCTAAAATTTGACAGGTTTATGTCTGAACAAGGTTATACTAGATGTCACTTTGGTCATTGTGTTTATCTCAAAAGGCAAAATGATGGTAGCTATATTATATTGTTATTGTATGTATATGACATGCTTGTTGTAGGTTCTAACATGCAGGAGATAAATTTGGTCAAAAGAAAATTAGCAAACTCATATGCAATGAAGGATTTGGGTGCTGCAAAACAAATCCTTGGTATGAGAGTAACTAGAGACAGGAAGAATCACAAATTAACATTGTCTCAAAGTGAGTACATAGAAAAAGTGTTGAAAAGGTTTAATATGTAGAATGCAAAACTAGTTAGTATACCTTTGGCTGGCCATTTCAAATTAAGTAAGGAGGCGTGTCCCAAGACTCAAGAAGAAATGGCTCATATGTCTAAAGTTCCATATGCATCAGCAGTTGGAAGCTTAATGTATGCAATGGTTTCCACAAGGTATGATATTACATATCTAGTGGGAGTTGTAAGCATGTACATGAACAGTCCAGGAAAAGAACATTGGATGGCAGTGAAGTGGATTCTCAGGTGTTTGAGAGGTACCACAAATCAAGCATTATGCTTGGGTGGTTCAAACATTGCTCTACAGGGATATGTTGATGCAGAAATGGTGGGTGATAGAGATAACAAGAGGAGCACTACAAGATATATATTTACTGTAGGTGGAACAATTGTCAGTTGGGTTTCAAAAATCCAAAGTGTTGTTGCACTTTCAACAATAGAAGTAGAGTATGTTGCTGCTATAGTGGCTAGTAAGGAAATGATTTGGTTACAAAGGTTTTTGGATGAATTGGGTAAGAAGCAGGAGTTGGGCAGGTTATATAGTGACAACCAGAGTGCGATACATCTTGCAAAGTACTCTGCATTTCATTCCAAGACAAAGCATATACAACTCAAGTACCATTTCATACGGTTAGCATTGGAAGATGGACAGTTGAAGCTGGAGAAGATACACACTAGCCAGAATCCTGTAGATATGTTAACAAAAGTTGTAACCAAGGAGAAACTGAGAATCTCAGTTTCAATTGGTCTTCAAGTATGATGAAGAAGATGAGAAACAACCAAGTCCAAAGAGGAGTCATTGTCTAGCAAATGAAGCAGTGGTGGAGTTGCTATAATCAGTCTCCAAGTGGGAGATTGTTGGGTGTGGAGCCTAATTATCTTCTGTATTCAAAGGTCTCAGCCGAATGTACACCCCAGGAAGATTGTACACCCCTCCATGTGGGGGGGTGCGGGGGGGACTTGTTCCCCCCATGGGGGTTCGAGGGGTCCGATCCCCCCTGGTTGGGGGGTTTGGGGGCCAATGGTCCCCCGACAGGGGCTCGGGGGTGGTACCGCTGAAGCTAAAAATAGATGTAAAATTTCCTTGTAAAAGTTTAGTAATTTCTAGTCAATCTGGGCCGTTCATTAGGAATATGATCTGATGGTAGAAGTTATGTTTAATTTAAGGTTTTTTGCCCTAGAAGGCAACCCCTCACTATATATGAGGGAATTGTATTGTATCTATGTATATCTGTATTTTGAATGAGGAAAAGGCAGGAGATTGAAAGCAAAGAGGGAGTTACAATGAATCTATTGTAGGTTATATATCTTCAGTTTGTTGATAATATAATAAAAGAAGGACTAGTTTTTTCTCTGTGGACATAGCCCAAACTAGGTGAACCACGTATATCTATGTCTCTCTTGTTTTATGCAGTTTTTGTGTTTATATTTCTGCAATATTGTATGTGTTCCATTTCTCTGTAATATATAATTTTCTCACATAATTATGATAATATATCAATAGAATCTTAGGGCCTTCTCTGTGGGCTTCAAATTCTGTTAATACGTTACCCAATTAAAATAATAAAGACAATGATATTTACATTGGTTTTATGTAAGAGAAACATCTATTTCTAAGAGAAATAATGCTTCAACATTGCCATTCACAGGCCCACTAGGTATTTCTGTTCCATCTAGGTGTTTGAGAAAAAATGTATTGTGTCCTTTGAAAGCATCAATGATATAAGGTCATGTCCATAGATTATCAAGTTTCCCATGCTTTCCTTTGACCTCCCCTCTGGAATCCCACTTTAAAACTCTATCACCCAAGTTGAAATGATTTGCTTTAGTTTTTCTATCAAAAATATTTTTGGTATTCTATTGGATGACTTGAGTTTTATTATAGACTTCTTCCATGGATTGCTGAAATTGAATAGTCTGATTAATCCTCCTCTGGGTGTCATTAGGCTCAACCAACATTTCCTAAATTATCTTTGTGACTGGAACTCCTAAAGAAGATGCAAAAACAACATCCATCCCATAAACCAATAGGTATGGTGACATGCCAATTTATTTCTTTGTTGTGAGTCTATAAGCCCAAAGTGCATTTATTAACTTGTTGTGCCATGAATTTTTATTATCTTCTAGCAGCTTTTTAATAATGTTGACCAGACTCTTATTTGATGATTCAACCAATCTATTACCCTATGGGCAATAAGCCATTGAATGTCCCAAAGTAATATGATACTTGTTACAAAAATATATCATTTTCTTGGACTTAAAAGCTATAGCATTATCTATAATGAGCTTGTTGGGACAACCATATCTAGACAAGATATTGGTTTCCAGAAATTTGATAATAACAACATGATCTGGATTTGAACAAGAACACAACAAATTACAGATATAACCATACATATAGAGATGCAATAGAAATAATACTTCGTTTCATTACTGTAGAATACTTAAATATGCTTGCAAACAGAAATGGAAATAAACTAGCTAGGGCGAGGGTAGCTTATCTCTGAGAAGAGATGTGGTGGCTACATGCCTTTGAATTGTCTTACAATGAGGCTCGAAGGCCTATTTATTGTTGAGGAACAATGGAAAACCCTAAACATCCAAAAACCTAACCCTATAAGATGAAATGCCAAACTGTGGGCCCCGTTTGGGTAAATTGGTACATCAACTTCTCAGGGTCATAACTTTGGCATATGATCTTCGTTTTATGTGCACAATATCTCGTTAGAAATATCAATTCAAGAACTAAAAATTTGGGAAGAGCGACATCAATCCATGGAACCATTTTACTCCCAGGTTTCCCAAAAAATGTCATTTAGGGCCTCAAAACGACTCTGGAAGTTCAGGACCCAAAATTGCTAAAAATAGTAAACTGTGCTACAATTAAGGAAATTGAAAAGCTAAAAGAAACAATGGTGAGGGTCTAAGTGGTCTTGATGGGTGGCCACTAATATCCACTTGGATCATTCCTCCCCCCTTAGGAAGCAATGGTCTCCATTGTGTTGAGTTCCTCCATGCGATGAGGAAACTTGTGCTGAACTTGGTCCTTGGTGAGCCACTTGCCTTGGTGAAGGAGTTGGCCTGCTTTGACAATTTGATACAGTTAGATATTTTGCTGGTGAGTGTGCTTGATCTGTGTGTCCATGATTCAATTAGTTGCATCTTGTTCCATGGAATCTGGATTTAACTCTGTGGGTGTTAGTTGTTCTACAATGTCGGATGTGTCTAGTAATGGTGGAAAGTATGGTCGAAGGTGGTCCATATTTAACACTAGGTGTAGGCCAAGGAATGGGGGAATGCTGAGCTCAAATGCATTGTCTCCCACAACCTTGGTAATGGTGTAAGGACCATATTGGAGTGGTTTGATTTTCTGATAGGCTCCGGTAAGGTGTTTCTTTTGCAAATGCAACAAGACTTTGTCATCCACCTGAAACTTGTGTGGCACTCGATGTTGATCATGTTACTGCTTGTACTTGGCATTTGATTTCTCCAGAATGTCGTGGTCCTGCTAACGAATATGTTGGATGTGATTAATGAAGCTATTTTCCTTATATGTTTCAGATTGGACATGAGCCAAATTTGCGTGAGTAGCTACAAATGGCAAGGCCACATCAATGGGACATAGTGGCTGGAATCCCAAGCCCACCTGAAAAGGAATGTGGCCAGTCGAGCTGTGGAGAAACCGGTTGTAGCTATGCTGAACGAAGGGAAGGCTCTCGTCCCATGTGCATGGATGCTTTGAGTTGTACATGTGTATAATGTGTATGATCATCCTATTGGCAACCTTCGTCTGACCATCAGTTTGAGGATGGAAGGCTATGGAATTAGTGAGTTTGGTGTCGAGCATCGACCAGAGGCTAGAAAAAAATGTACTGAGGAATTTTCTGTGCCAATCTGAGATGATAGACTGTGGGATCCCAAAGTTTACCCACACTCATTCAAAGAAGAGTTTAGTAGTGGCTTCTACTGTGATATTCTTCTTGCAGGCCGCCATAATGGCCATCTTCTAGAACCTGTCGATGACCATAAAAACATAGTCATTTCCATGCTTAGTAGAAGGAAGGCTCGACATGTAATCCATGGAGATGGATTCCCAAGGTCGACTAGGGATAGGAAGTGGGGTATAGAGGCCTTGCTTTTGGATGGTCGGTTTGGAAATGGCACAAGCAATGCATGACCTGATGTACTTCCTGACATCTTGTTGAAGATTCGACCAATAGAAATACTTATGCAGTATTGCCACCATTTTCTTGACCCCAAAATGCCCAACAACCTGACTGTAGTGTGCTTCCCAAATCATATTGGCACACTCGCTTGAAGGAACACAAAGGTGACCTAGGTGGCATAATAGGGCATGCTAGAGGTGGAAATTTGGAACATGCTGACCCTCCAAGAGTGTCTAGTATGTGTGGCTAAATTCTGGGTCACTTTTGTAGAGAAGTGGCCAATTAGAAGTCTCGTGCCCACACGAGTTGAACATGGTGGTTAATGCCATGAATGGTGGTTCACTCAGGTAATCTGCAACATTATTGGTGCTACCCTTCTTATACTTGATATTCAAATGGAACTGTTGTAGATATGTGGACCATTTCTGATGGTGACCATTCTACAATTTCCCTTGGGTCTATATGAACTGTAGGGGTCAGTGGTTTGTGTGGATGACCATTTCCTTCAACAAAATGTAATGCTTCCATTGTTAGCAGGCCTGCCTAATGGAATACATCTATTTGTCATAAGTGGGATACTTCTAGATTGTTTTTGAAACTGTCTCACTATGATATGCCACTAGATGCTTGTGTTGAGTAAGGATTTCCCTAATAGCATAGTCAGAGGCATCTGTCTTGACTTCAAATTGTTGTTGCAAGTCTAGTAATGTGAACACTGGTGCCAAGAAGAGGCGATCTTTCAACTCCGTGAATGCCTTTTGTTGAGATTCAGACCAAAAGAATTTTCTTTTTCTCCTCCCTTGGTGACTTGAATCAAGGGCCAAGTAATATGAGAAAATCCCAACATGAACTTATGGTAGAAGTTGGCAAGACCTAGAAAGCTACAAAGCTCTGTCAAAGTGGTTGGAGATGGAAAATCCCAAATGAATTGGATCTTGGCTAGATCTGCATGCACCCCCCATTCATCAATAATGTATCCTAGATACTGAACCTGGGTCATTTCGAAAGTGCATTTCTCCGAATTGGCACATAACTTGTTTTGCCATAGTGTTTGGAGAACTTGTCGGAGGTGGTGGAGGTGCTTTTCCCAACTCTTGCTGAAGATCAGGATGTCATCCAAGTATACCACTACAAATGAGTTGGTGAATGGTCACAAGATGTCATCCATTAGCCTCATGAAGGTTGTAGGAGAATTCATCAATCCGAAAGGCATAACCAACCATTCAAAAAGGCCCTCCTTGGCTTTGAAGGTTGTCTTCCACACATCGGAGGGTTCGATTGGTACCTGGTGATATATTGACTTCAAATTAAACTTGTTGAAATATTTTGCACCCTTCAGTTGGTCCAGGAGGTCATCAATCCATGGGATCAGGTACCTATTACAAACAGTGATCTTATTTAGTTTTGATTGTCAATACAAAGTCTCCAAGTCCCATCCTTCTTTTGTACCAACACGATCAGGCTCCCATAGGGTGATGAACTCAGACGGATGTGACCTTTCTACAACAGCTCCTAAATCTACCTCTTGATTTCATCGTTCTCCAGAACAAAGTGCTGATAGATTGGTCCATTGGGTAGCGATGCACCCGGGGTCAGATCGATGGAGTGGTTGACTTGACAGTGTAGAGGAACCCCTGTGAGGGAGGTGAAGATGTCCTCTTACTCCTCCACGACCTTGTGCATTTGTAGTTGTCATGCGGAGGGGCCTTGTTTAGAGGTCATGGCCACTATCTTCTTCTTTCCTTGAGGGTGCATCATCAGGAAAAACAAATTCTCAAATTTGGAAATGAGCTTACTTCATTATTTTGCAGTAACTAAAGAGAGGGTGGTAGGTAGTGCTACCTCCAGTATCCTGTACAACTTATTTCCCAAAGCAACAATAATAGCACAGGGCCTTTATTCATACACAATGTATCGCTTCCACAAGTATGGTTGTTCTAATAATACATCACAAACATCAAGGGTGGCAATGTCACACAATACCTTATTCATGAAGGGCTTGATGTTGTATGGAAGCTGACACTACTGGCTCATGCAAAGATCTCGTCCTTGGTGAAGCCATCCGATGGTGTACGGTTGTGGATGTGTTGTGGTCGATAAGCCCAACCGCTTCATGACCTCTACCGAAATGAGGTTCTTTTGTCTCTCGCTATCGACAATGAACTATAGTGGGGAACCCTCTACCCACATCTGGGAGTGGAAGAGATGCTCCTCCTCCTCTGGATCTTTAGGCTCCTCCTTTTGGATCTTCTTGGTGGCAATGGTGGCATTGGGCTTCGCATCGATAATCTACTTCCCTTTGTCATTCCCCTTGTTGGGCTCTGAATCAGAGTTAGAACATGCATCTAATTCTAAAACCTTTAGCTTGGCCACTAGTGACTGCTTGGCCTGACACTCACTTGTGTTGTGAATGGAGCTCTTATGGAACTCACACCACTTTCCCGTGTCCATTTTTGGCTTTGCGGCGCTGTTCTTTCCTTGTAGCTTTGGCAGGTTGTCTTGGGATGCCCTGCCTTAGTTTTTTCCTTTATTCTACGGTTTGGGGGCACCTTTCCCTTGCTTCAGATTCATAGATCCAAGGTCTCTCTTCTTCTGTTTAAACTTTTTCTCAATCTTGATGGCATATCGGTATGCCATGCTGAGCGAGGAGATGTTCAAGAATTATATTTCTTCCTGGATGTACTTGTACAGGTAGCTACGGTATTTGAGTACCAAATTCTGCTTTGAATCCTTGATACCCAACTTTGTGCAAAGGGTATAGAAGATATTGGTAAACTATGACACGTCTTGGTCCCTTCCCTGCCGTAGCATGGTCCACTTTATGTATTGATCCTCATAGCTTCCAACAGGGTAGTATTTCTCCTTGATGGCACTTTGGAAAGAATCCCAAGTGGGTGCAACTGAAAATAATTAGTCCATACTTTCATCCTTCTGCTCGCAGTAGGTTTCCCACCAGTCCTTGACATGGGGGTTGGCTTTGAGAACAATGAAAATAATCTTTTCCCAGCCGGAAAAATCATGAACGGAAATATACTCTTCTAGTATATTTAACCATTTATCTATGACATCTACATCTATCTAACCCTCAAATATGGCAATGTCAAAGTTAACTTGTACCTTAAAGGGTGTGGCACTTCCAAAATAGGTGCTGGAAGTAGATGTGTCGCCCCTGGGTAGCCGTTGAATATCTAGGAAAAGTTGTCCATCAACGCATTCCTTTGTCACTCGAGGGCACCTTCGAGAAAGATTTTGATAAGGATTCCTGCCTCCTCATCTTTCTTTTCATCTGCCATGGGAGGTTGTTGAGATTTGCGAGGTTGGTCTTGCAAAATTTTGACCAATTCAAGCCCTAACCCCTTATATCTCGACCTTGTTGGGACATGCAAAGAAAGACATAGAAAGAGCAGACTGCTTTGATACCACTAATCTAGATTTAATTAGGAATGCAACAAATTACAGATATAACCATACATGTAGAGATGCAGCAGAAATAATACTTCATTTCATCACTGTAAAATACTAAAATATGCTTACAAACAGAAATGGAAATAAACTAGCTAGGGCGATGCTAGCTTATCTCTGAGAAGAGATGTGGTGGCTACATGCCTTTGAACTATCTTATAATGAGTCTCGAAGGCCTATTTATTTTTTGATAAATAATGGAAAACCCTAAACATCCAAAAACCTAACCCTAGAAGATGAAACGACAAATTGTGGGCCTAGTTTGGGTAAATTGGTACATCAAATTCCTAGGGTCGTAACTTTGGCATACGATCTCCCTTTGACGCACACAATATCTCGTTAGAAAGATCTATCTGAGAAATACAACTTTGGGAAGAGAAACATTGGTCCATGGTAGGGCCTCAAAACGGCTCCAAAAGTTTAGGACCCGAAAAATTGCTAAAAATAATAAACTGTACTATAATTAAGGAAACTGAAAAGTTGAAAGAAACAATGGTGAGGGTCCAAGTGGACTTGGTGAGTGGCCAACAATATCCACCTAGATCACAACATCAATAGCCAATCTGGAAGGTGTGGTCTCAATCCATTTAGTGAAGTAATGAGTAGCTATGAGGATCCATTTAGGTTGCACCAAGGATGGTGGGTGGATTTCTCCAATGATATCCAATCCCCATTGTTGGAAAGGACTTTCAATAGATATGGGTTTTAAAGGCAGAGGCAATAGTTTTCTTTTCCCCTCAAATATTTGGCATTTGTGGCAAGAGGTTACTCTGTTATGAACATCAGGGAAAAGGGTCGGCAAGTAGAAACCAACTCTAAGGATCTTGTTAGTATTGGTTTTCTAGTATAGATGTCCACTACAATCACCTTCATGGAATTCCTACATGGTTCTTTCTACATCATCCTTCAATATACACTCTAGTAAAATACCACCAGGACCTTTCCAATATAAAACATTATCTATG
The DNA here is from genome assembly GCA_000404065.3 of Pinus taeda. Taxonomy (NCBI): domain Eukaryota; kingdom Viridiplantae; phylum Streptophyta; class Pinopsida; order Pinales; family Pinaceae; genus Pinus; species Pinus taeda. The sequence goes on along the minus strand of APFE030590385.1, from coordinate 4,970 downwards.
ATGCAAAATTTCACTGCTTTTAATTTTAGAAATCTAGAATTTGTGTTAGTTAAACTAGGAGGAGAATTTAAATTGAATAAAACAAAAATGAGATCTGCATACCAGGGTGAGGTTATAAAATCCTCATATAATTTTGGAGTCTCCTGCTCATCTTGATCATCTAGTGCAACTACAAAGTTGATATCCAATGCATTAAATCTAGACCCAGCCATCAATTTGGCTAATTCTTGTCCTTTGATAAGCTCGACGGGTTTGATTTCTATGTCATACTCAAGAATGATGGCAATCCATTTTCCTCTTTTACCATCTGGTCCAAGTTTGGTTAAAATATCCTTGACCACAACATTTGGTACAGAAGCAATTATGTGATAATGGAGGATATACACCCTGAAATATTTTATTGCTTTTATTAATGCAAAGGATTTTTTTCCATTATGTTATATTTCAATGCAACATCCCTTAAACCATTGTTGAAGAAAGAAATGGGTTGTTCAAATCCATCATTATTTTTTTGTAAAACAATAGCTACAACAATGCATTCAGATGCAAAAGAAAAGATTATAAAATCTTTGGTGAAATATGGATTGATTAGAACTCGTGCTTTTGTCAATTCTTGTTTAACTTGATCAAATGATTTCCTAGCTTCAATGTTCCATCTCATTTCTGAATATTTTTTTATCATATTTGTTATGTTTCTAAGGAGTTCTGCAAGGTTGGGGATGAATCTCCTTAGAAAGTTTATCCTGCCAATAAATGATTGAAGTTCCTTAATGTTTCTAGGATGGTTTATTTTCAAAATGACTTCAATCCTTTTGGGATCAATTCTAATACCTTCATTAGAGATGATATGACCTAGAAGTTTTCCCTCTTCAAGGCCAAAAAGTGTTTTCTTAGGATATAGAATTCCAAACCTTCTGCATTTCTCAAATTCTCTTCTCAGATGTAACAAATGTTCCCCATCGGTCTTGGAATAAACAATAATGTCATCTAGATAGATCACAATAAACCTACCAATTTCATTAGCAAAGGAAATATCCATTTCTCTTTGAAATGTGGATCCATCATTCATTAACCCAAAAGGAATCTTCACATGCATGAAGGTACCCCATAGAGTAGTGAAAGTTGTTTTATTTTGATCATCAGGGTCAACTAAAACCTAATTGTAGCTTGAGAAACTGTCTAATAAAGAAAACCTAGAAGATCCAACTACCTTATGTAAGATGTGATCCATTTTTGGCAAAGGGTAGTTGTCTTTTAGGGAAACTTTATTAAGGTTTATAATATCTATGCATAATCTGATTTCACCTATTTTCTTCCTAGTTGGTACCATATTGGAAACCCATTTAGAGTACCTAAGAGAAACTATGATTTCTTTTAATTTCTTTTAACATCATACATTCTTTTAATTTCTTTCTCAATTAGAGGCATTCGTACTGGATTTATCCTTCGAAGTTCTTGTTTAAATGGTTTCTAATCCTCTTTAATTGGAAATTTAAGTTGTATAATCTCAGTATGATAAGTTTTTAGATCTTCATAGCTCCAGGCAAAAAAATTAATAAATTATTTGAATAAAGAAATGTATTTTTGTTTTTTAGTAGTTGGCAGTGATTTGGAAAGTTTTATCATTTTAGGATTTTTTTTCACTACCTATGTTGCACTCTTCTACTTCTTCCCCTGTGGGCTCAATCTTAGGATTCTTATCTACATCATTGAAATCAAATAATTATTAGAGTGGAACTAAATCTCTAGGTAAAATGTTATCCTTTAACTGAAGTGTTTCAAACTCTTCTTTCTCTGGATCTATCTCAAGAAATTCTAATTTATTCACAACTTTATTTATATGTATATTTACATCTGAGTTATTTAACTACTTTTATACATTAGAATGTACAACTATTTGATTTTCTAATTCACACTCTCAGTCTATACTATCATCTTCATACTCATCCTTAGATTGTAGAAAGTTTTCAATTTGTTTATCATTGCCAAACACTTTCCAATACCTCATATTGTATGGTACAATTGGTCAATGTTTCACTTCCACTATATATTGTCGATTAAGGTAAGGCATTTTACTAGTTTTAGCTAAAAAATCCAAACTATTTGCAAGGATGTTCTTGTTGAAAATAATACTTAGAGGGGGGGGTGAATCAGTATTATCTAGTCCTTTTAACAATTCTTCCTTATTTATACTTTGAATTATTTTTGCATATCAGTACCATAAAACAATGAGCATGAACAAGAAAAACAGACAGTCACATCAAAGAACACCAGATATAAGGTGGAAACCCAATGTGGGTGAAAACCACCTGCTGCAATATGTCTCTATCTTATTTCAAATTAGAAACTCCTTTTACAATGCTCTTGTACTAGTGCAGTCCTTTACCAGTATGGAGGCTGCAACCTGCAGAGAGCTACAACTCTCTCTCGTTTTCCAGTCTCTCCTGGAAGGGAGCTACAACCCCATACTTCTTTTCTTTCAAGGACCACTTTTCATAAATTTTCAAACTGGATCCATAAACATCAAATGATCATCAAGTACCAGTAAGTCACCCAGATAACCAGATCCACAATAACAGTAAACTAAACCTGGGCGCCTTCTGCGGCTCCTCCTGCGGTGTCTCCTGCGGCGCCTCCGCACTTCCACAGCTGCAGCGCTTGAGAGATCACCCTTCACAGATTCGATTTCCACTTCACTTTCATATAGATCGAGCTTTTGAAACAATAACTCAATATTTCAGATCTTAATATATTCAACCCAAAAGCATGCACAAGACAAATGATCTCCTTTGCTTTATATAGGCAAGCTCTTCCTCAAATCATGGACCAATACCACGGGCCAAAACCATAACAAACCAATACCATCAACTCAATACTAGGGATCAACACGTCTGTCGAGATGCCATTGTCCAAAAACCATAGGTTCAAATTCCAAGGACTAACTACCATGGACCAAAGGTAAGTTTTCCCACATGAAATAAACTTTTCTCTGCATAAAATTCCGTGAACTTTTCTCCTGCGAACTTCTTAATTTTCATCATATTGAGAGCCATGCCATGGGTGTTGCCATCAAGTACAACATCTGTAACATATAATCATACCAGAAACATAATGCCAACAATCTCCCCCTTTGGACTTGATGGCAACCTCAAAAGCTTCAGCGACATTCTCCCCCTTTGACATCAAGGGCAAAGGGTTATGCTCCCCCTAAGAACATGCTCCCCCTGAATATGAACCAGATCTGCAAAGAAGAACCATAATCCACCAGACACCATGAATGACCAAGAAAGAGATAGAGACATATTGCATCTATATTCAGACCAGCTCCCATGATCTCCTTTTGTACATCCTCCATAATGCCAACAATGCATTATATTCTCCCCCTGAACCTGTGCCGCAACCCAGCACATGTACGCATATACCCCAGATGAATCATGCGTACAACCAACAATCAGAAGAGTCTCAACAATAAGATGATGCATCAACAACCCCCAGCTTTTGCCTGAGGTATTCA
>APFE030590380.1:34428-68831 GCA_000404065.3 Pinus taeda | reverse complement strand
CTGAGAGGTGGGAGGACTGGGGTTACCAGGAGCATAGGGGATAATTTCGTAGAGAGTGCTAGATTGTGAATAAATTAAACCTAAGTGCTGGGCATGACGTATGGATTGATCCTTTGTGACCGCACCACCTAGAGCGACATCTCTAGCGATTTGTGGGAGTAAAAACTTACAGAACCAGTCTGTTAAGAGAAAATCAGTGATGGGAGCTTTGACTAACCTCCACTTACGTCTCTATTCATGGATATGATCGGAGATGTGGGTGGCAGTATCCTGACGAAACGAAGTAAGGAGCTCTATCCCTATCTCATAATGGATAGGTAACTGAAAGTGCTTTAGGAACTCCATCGCTAAAGCGTCAAAGGTATTCACTGACGCGCGTGGTAACTCAATATACCACTTTGCAACATTGACAGTGAGGGTGCGGGGAAAAAGATGTAACCAGACACTGTCATCCACCATAGAGTTAAAAACATACCAGAGATGGTAGGCAGTGACATGAGTGCCTGGATCCTCCCCTTGTTTTCTATCAAACTTAGGAATGTCCGTCGGAATTTTATGTGGGATCGACGACCATTCTAAGTTGTGGTAGATGGGGTCATTTGTCAACTTGTATAAGTTGGGGATATCCAATGTTTCCAAAAAAGGAAAATTGTTGGGTGCCCCCGACTCGGACCATGGTGACGACGGATGATTTGAGGAGCTCTGTGCTCCTCCCATCGTTTGGTTCCCCATGGTGTACATGAGTTGCGTGGTGTAACAGTTGCTTTGTGGTACATTGTTGTAGATTGGATTTCCATGAGGATTTTGATACTGGGGTATGAAGTTGCCCCCAGTATAAGCGGTGCCCCTGTGACTCATTTGAGCTTGTGAGTAGGGTGCCCCCATGGATTGGGTGGGAATCCCTTGTGGATTCCCAACCAACAAAGAACTAACCATATGGCTTTGATTGACAGAGGGAACACTCATGTTAATCAATGACTGTCCATGCATGCCTGAGAATGACAGGGAAACTGTGACATTCCCCTTCGGCATGTGCATATTGGGAACTGCCACATATGTTTGAATCTGGGGATTGGAACTGTACATTGGCGGTCGACCTTGGTTTTGGTAAACTGGAACCACACCCATAGTGCTGCATTGAGTGTTATATGGAGCACTATATGTGGCACTAATCGAAGGTATGCTTTGTGGCACCATAGGAGTGGAACCTGGCATCTGTTGGGTTCCACTTATAGAGGGTGTTATGTGAGTTGCAGTACTTGGGATGAACGTGATAGTGGGGTTCCACATTACTGGCGTTGTGATGACCGTCGACTGGGGAAGTGGTAGAGGACCAATAATGTCTCTATAATTCCATAACCCTTGAGGCATCGACTGGATAGATGGGAAAGTTCCACCTAATGAAGAAGGAAGTACTGGTACTGCGAGAGTAATGATAGGTTCTGACAGATCTGTAAGTGGAGTGTTAAAATGAGGAAGAAATCCTTCTGTAAATAAATCCTCTAGAAAATCAGAATCATCGGTTGTCCACATAGACCCTGTGTGTGATTTAGGAGACTGATTCCTCGAAAATGAGGAATCCAAGTCAATGGAACTTGGCAGATCCTCCACAGTGAGTGGAGGAAGTCCTAACAATTGTCTGGATTGATGACAAGGGCCGGATGTAGCCACAATGACTGTTAAGTTTTATCAAATAGATTTTAATGTGATATTCATTAAAGTCTCGAAAACGATAGCACTCAGGCACCTAAAAATTAAAAAATACACTAAATATGTCAATCAACAAACAAAGGGAAATTACCTCGTCTGATAAACATTGATTACTGGAGATGAAACCCAGTATCTCAATGAGTAACATAGAAGGATGGCCAAATGTACCTTTATGGTTACTTTTGAGCTTCGCTCGAACCTCAGATTGAGGGGCCAAGTACTCTTGTGAAGACGAGCACCCTCCCAAAAACTGAAGACAAAGTAGGTCCGTCCATTTTAGGTACCAGAACATCCCATCCTAATCACCTTGTGTAAGTACCTAGAAGATTTGGCCACTAGAGATACCTCAAATCACAGACATTACCCGGGGGGACATAGTCGTAAACAACATGCTGTGTGGGCAGGATACCTGAGTCCCCGACTCAGTTCCAAAATCCCCGAAGGAACCCCCAATACACAGAATGCCCAAAGGAGTTGTAAGAGAAGGCAACTACCTTCAATCACAGTCCAATGTTGTCTTGTATTTCACTCCGTTGTGAGTGGAGTGGTCCTAGTAATATGAGCACGAAAGGATTTTTCACTCGTTAACGACACTAGTTTTGATTTTCAACCTTGGGCAGTTGACTCACATGCTTATCCCAAGGTCCTAATCTAGCTAATGTTGGTTTGCTCAAAAAGAGTAACTGATTAATTTTAATGTAAATTTTAGTGTACTTGCTTATTTGTCTTCGGTAGGGGTGTTGATGTATGAATATGATGAGGCTCTCGACTCGATAAACCATGCAGAACAATTCTTTGAATTTTTTTTTTCCAATTTCTTATGCAAACAAGTCTTATTCTACACATGTATCATTTCACATATTCATGGATTCTTCAGTGCATCTAAAGCCATTCAACACTTGCATAATCTAAAGTTTCTTTTCTCAATATTCCCTAACAACTACTGAAAACCAAAATGAAGCAACCTACAACTATTTCGACAGAAAGAGATATACAGTTTATCAAATTTTCTTTAAAAAAGTGACTTTTAAGAGAGAAAAACTAAAACATTTTCTTAAAAATAATTTTTTAAGACACCAAATTTATTAGCATGATATTGTTGTAGATTTCACTTTATCCCCTGAGACACGTTCCCCCCCCCCTTTGGTCCACAAAATCTCTTGAAAAACATGGAATTGGGTAACTAACACTTTGTCTCTTTGTAGACAGAGAGTTAGTTTGGACACTAACTCTCCCTGTGCGCAATTAAAGAGCTTTATAAAGCTCTTTGTAGACTAGCAACCTGTGTTAGTGAGGGAAATAGCTCAAAAAGAGGGCTTTTAGGATTAGTTTCTGAGGAAAATGCAACTTTGAAGGATGTAACAAGATAGATGGTGGATCAGAAAAGGATTTGAAGAAGAGGGAAGCTCATAGAAGAAAGAAAAGATCTGAGAGGAGTCCGTGTAATCGGGAACTAGATGTATAATCCCCAGAAAAGTCGCCAATTCTGTTATGGGGTAAAATGCATGGGATGAAAACTACCCTCAAAGGTCTTCCTGAGACCTTTGATAGACTGTAAGATTATTTTCAAAAGCTACCTGTTACACACATGTTCATCTATCAAACATAAATCGACAGGGTATGGAAAGAGGATCACCTTTGGCTCCTTCTAGATTCGCTTGGGGATCTCTGTGCGGCAAGAAGAACTCCTTCTAAGCTGGTTCCAAGACAATTCCTACACAAAGGACAAGGAAAACCAATCACAGCATACACTTCTGAAAATAAATGTAAGAATTCGTAACCAACATGTATAAATGCATAACTTAACTACTCAACTCGACAAGCATTAGAATGAACAAGTAAAAGCACAATATCACCGACACTTTGGAGTAGGGAACACAACTACAGTTCTATATTCAGAATGGAAGAGTGATTACAACAATCCGTTGTATCAACCTTCCTTACCCCTTCTTCCGCTCTCTCTCTCTCCTTCTTTCAGCTAACTCCTTCAAGAATATGACAGTTCACAACAACTCTATGGGCTATCCTTCCAAATGCTCTGATCCACTTTGTAATGGCCCTCTCGTTGCTTATATAGCAACCGAATTAGGGCTGCCAAGCTCCATCTAGAGTTCATTAGGGAAAAAACCATGAACCTACCCTGTTTACAAGCTTTTTCCCATTTGCCTTCATTCTCAAAATATAATTTCTCCAAATTCTTGATTTTCTAGAGTTTCCTTGCTTTTCGTGCACAAATTTAGGGATTTAATATCTATATATTTATGAGCAGATTTGTTGGCATAACCTTTTGAACATCACTTAAGTTCACTAATGCTCCCCCTGGTCTAACCACAAGAGTTAGCAGGGTGAGTAATGCTCCTTTATGCTTGGTAACAAGCTTTATAAAGCAGGTTGTCGGTGTATAGAGAGCGTTAGTGTGGATTTTGGGCCTGCAATTGTCATCATTGCTTCAGTCATCTTGTCTTTCACCTCTGAGTTGATTAGGAGGTCAATTTGTCCTATAACAAGGAGAGCTTTGCATTTAGCTGCATGTAAATGATATGAACATATTGTATAAGCCCAAATAAAATCCACAATGAAAGAGAATAATATTAATGATAAAATTACTTATTTATACATGTGTAATCTAGGTAGGAGACAATTGTGTCTCGGTAACTTATTAACCATAAAAACGGAATGTAAAAATAATTAAATATTATACAACAAAAATACCAAAGGATTAGTTAACATTCCCCCCTTAATCTGAAGGGAAATCTGACATGCCGAGTAACATTGTGAAGTTTTCAAACTTTTCACATCCTAGTGGCTTTGTAGATATGTCTGTGATCTGCTCTAAGTTAAGACAATGTGTCAGATGAATAACTTTGGTCTCTACATAAAGTTGAATCAAGTGATATTTGGTGTTAATATGCTTGCTTCGATCATGAAACTTGGGATTCTTGGCCAACTGAATTGCAAAAGAGTTGTTGACAAGTAGTGGATTTGAAGCCTTTTGTTTCTCCTGCAAGTCTTAAAGTATTTTTTGAAGTCAAATGATTTCTTTTGTAGCTTGAGTTTTTGCAACATATTCGAATTTGGTGGTAGAATTAGCTGGAACATATTTCTTGTGTGATCTCCAACTAATGGCTGCTGATCCAAGACTCATCAAACAACTAGAAGTAGAGACTCCATTCTTCTTATCTCCATCAAAATCATAATATGAATAGCTGGTGAGATGGAAATCTACAACTTTGGAATACTTGATGCCATATGTTCGAGTACCTTTCAAATACTTGAGCACTCGATTTGTGTTGGAAATAATACTGAGAAGGGGGGGGGGGGGGAATCATTATTATCAAATCAAATAAAATTTTCATTTCCATATTAAGATTCATAACGCTACTTCAGTTAAGGCAAACCGCGTGTATACGCAACTGTGTGTAATGCAACAAGCGTATATCCAGTAAACTTATGATTTAGTTAGTTGATCCTTAATGAGTGCATCAAAAATTATTAATCCATATGAACAGTAAACAGGACAGTAAATAACAATCATCACACACAAGAAGCAACATGAACACCATGATGTAAGGTGGAAACCCAATGTGGGTGAAAACCACCTGCTGCAAGTCATCTCAATCTTCTTTTTAATAAGAAACTTCTTTTTACAATAGTTCTATACTGGTGCAGTCTTATACCAGTACACAGGCTTCTACTTGCAGAAGGCTACAACCTTCTCCCTTTCTCCTCTCCCTTTCTCTAGACTCTCCTGGAAGGGCGCTACAACCCCCTTAGCTCTTGTACTAGCCGATCCATTTGCTAGTACGTAGGTGCCAACCTACTGAAATGCTCCAACCTTTACTTGTTTTCCAGCTACTACTGGAAGGGAGCTACCACCCCCTTAGCTCTTGTACTAGTTGATTTACTAGTACGTAGGTGCCGACCTATAGAAGGTTACAACTTTCTCTTTCTTCCTCCAGGTACCACGTTTCATAAATTTTCAGACTGGATACTCCTGAAGCACAATATCATAATTTGAAGGCCAAGTTTCATCCAATTTTCATACTGGACCCATCAATATCATTGAAGTACACAATCAATCAATACTAGCATCATCAATCTCTGAATCACCCAATACTGAATCACTGAAACCCTGTCAACAAAATGCAGTCACCAGAACACAGAACAGACAACAAAACTCTGCAACAATAACCAGATCCAACTGCAACTTCAAATATCATATATCATAATGTATACGCTACTATGACGAACCATATCGGTGTACATATGTGCTTTCACCAAAGCCAACCCACGTACAGATCTACAAATATTTTCTCATAACTTTGCAGCTATTCCAGACATCAATCATACCCATATCATAACATTTACAGAACATTACATGCGTCAATATCAGATCTAGAATGAGCATGATCAAACCGTATAGAGATGATTCATTCCAAGCCATTTAGATCCCAATCTATCCTTAGATCTTGTTCTCCATCATCCGCTTAGATTCCTCCTTAGCAAAGCATCATGAACCCACAACCTGCATAAGTCTAGATCTCATACTTCATCAGATATTCAAGACTTTCTCAATGCCTTTGCCTAATGATCTTCTTCTCCTTTTATAGTCTTAGGCCTTACTCAATACCATGGTCCAAAACCATTGAGAACCAATACTAGGGACCCAATACCTGGGTTCAACAATTCGGACGCAATACCAAGGACCAAAACCATGGGTCTAAATACCACGGACCCAAAAATAAGCTTTCCCACATGTACGCGCTTTTTCATGCATGAAAGTGCGTGCATACACATACGTTACTTTTGATCAGAAATCCCGCATGTATACACTCCTTTGTATATAGTGAACCTACGTGTATAACCTGTGTGTATACCCTACTTGGTATATAGTGAACCTGCATATATACGCGACTTTCTTCATTCTTTGTAGTATGATCATCAACTCTTTGCTACTGACCTACTGCACAATGATATGTCATCTGTGTGAGTTGCCATCAAGGACAAAACTTGTATCATCATGCCAACAATCTCCCCCTTTGGACTTGATGGCAAGGCTAACTTGTCGTACTGAGAACTATCATTTGATTCCTTTGAGCTGTCCTGCATCCCATGTATTCTGTCACATCGGATATCTCTTCTGTAGATTCATCTAGTTATATATAAGTGAGTTGTTCTTCTACGAGTGGGTTGCCATCAAGTACAACACATGCATCATAATGCCAACAATCTCCCCCTTTGGACTTGATGGCAACAACACCAAATCACTTTCCCCCTTTGACATCAAGGGTAAAGTGCGGACCAAGATATTCTCTTTCCTTGATAATCATTTCACTGTCCATACTCCCCCTGAGTACCTTCTGAAATCTCTGAATGAGCTCCCCCTTTGTATATGCCAAGGTGTACCAATCTGAGCATGCTCCCTCTGAGTACATGCTGAAATATCTGCTCTGCTGAAGTGTGCTATTCATGCTTCCCTTGACTGTAAGCAAGGTCTGCAAAAATATGTTCTACAAGAAGAACATGACTCTATCATAAATTATCTTCCTATCACCAAGGACTCATACATACATCCATCTCCCAACCCAGTGGGGATATACCAATATTGACTCATCCTCCCAACCAAGTGGGGATATGCCAGATACCAAATGTTTATACATGACTGAACTATTACATCATCCTTCCCATGCATAGTGGGGGTACAAATTACATCATATGACCAAAAGGGATTCATCAAATGACTATAGTAGATAGAGACAAACTATTACGTCATGAGTCTTGATATGACCTTTACATGACATTTATAATAGAGACCAAACGTCTAAATAAGATCATGATATTCATCAGCAACTATCATACACAATGTACGATCTGCTCCATAATCATCTGACAACAGCATCTAGACCAGCAACAAGCTATGTCTGCATCAACTCATCCTTTTGAACAGAATTCTACATATGACATACAGAATCATTCACATTATATCATATGTGAAAAACACCATAGCCATCTCATCAACATCAAGATCTGCATGATCCAAGTATCATCACATGGGAACATCTGCATCAATCAACATATGTAAGTATCAACCTATCATCATATAGGTAAGAACTTATCATCATCATGTCTCCAACAATGCAACTTTGAGTAAGCATTCATGTATCCAGCACTATGTATCTTGAGCTCAAGATCATTTGTCAAGATTTCTTGATATCATCAACAACAACAATCCTCATCCACATGAGTGCCAAGAACTATAGGAATCCTGCATCATAATTGTATTATATGATCTTTATGCATATGATGACAGCAGCATATGAGTGACTCATCATCAAGTAATGAAGATGTGTATTCAAGCTTTGTACTTCTCCTTATCCTTATGAAGATCACCATGTAAGCACCATATATGCATCATTAGAGAATCAACCACAATTCTGATCTGAACACCAACTATGTAACCCCAGGAATCATATGAGATTTTTTCATGGACAACTCATAACCATATCATAGCAAGATGTATCATTTAGCCATATAAGCATCATCACTAAGGACTACTAACCATAATTCCAACAATGCATTATTAAAAGCATATGCTCCCCCTGAACCTATGCCATCTTGCTTACTGTCAGATCTAATCATGCATATATCAGCAAGAAGTATCATCATCCACAAGTTAAGATCAAATCATTTCTAAACATCTTACAAGTATCAAGACATTTCCACACAACATCAACAGATTGTAACCATTATGAAATAGAGCAAATAATGGACTGAATCATATCAGACCCCTTTTTCCTGAGCCTGTCCCACTGCTTTTCCTCAAATTAACATATACGCGACTGTGCAATAACCAACTCGTGTATATACGCATATTCCCTTTATGAAACTTGCATATGACATTTAGGACACTGAAGTTTTGCACTTTCAGGTCCCTCTGAGTCTGTTATGTCTATATATTGTGTTGTGCCACATCTTTCTGACTGTACTTCCTTCTTCTTCCATATCTTCAAGTGTGATGATGTTTTCTCCTTTTGGTATGGTGCTCGTACTTTGTTCCTACATTCCTTTGCTGTATGTCCAAGCTTGTTACATGCATAACATCTTACATGTTTCATATTCCTTCCATAGCAATCAACAACTCTATGACGAAACATATTGCAAGCAAATCAATATCCCTTAAAGTACCAGGAACGTGATGATGTTTTTGAGTGATCGTCTTGAACCATTCTACTTCTGCATCTGGCTACAACATGTCCAAATTTATGACATACATAACATTCAACATTATCCATCGGAGGAAATAATTGAAAGTTTTTCTTTGAAGAATTTCTTTCCTTGGTTGTTGATGGGATGGACCTCTCATCTCCTTGTTGAGCATTTCAGATTTTACATTAGAGTTCCTTGTCTTACTTTGTGAACTAGATTCTCCTTCAACAGATTCATGAAAACCAAGACCCGTTTTGATAGCAGGAGACCTTTGATTATCAAGAATATCATCCAATATCTTAGTGCTATCTTGAAATTGTAAGAGCTTATCCTTTTCTTCTAGGTTATCTTTAAGAATATTTACCTCAACCTGATGTTGCTCCTCCTTTTCATGATACTGCTTCTTCATGTTTTCTTCAGCTTTTCTTCCTTCTTCCAACTGATGACTTAGTTCAAGAACTTCGTTTTCTTGTGTTTCAAGAGCTTGGAGTAGTTCTTTATTCTGCCTTTTTTATTCTTCAAGATCTTCTTTTAGCGAGAGGATCGTAGCTTCAAGACTTTCATAGTAACTGGATCTATCTCTGAGTTTCTTGATTGTTGTGATCCTTTCATTGACTTCATTTCTTAATGATGTCATTTCGTCCTGAAACTTTTGATATTGATCTTCCTTGTCCTTGAATAACTTCCTTACCTTGTATCCTTCCTCTAGTTGAGCTTTTAGTTTGGTAGCTTATTCTTTGAAGGCACATTCCCTTTTGTTTAATAGATTTTGTTGATCTCTAATTTTTTCTGTAAGCCTTTTAAATTCTGCCTCTATTTGATATCTTTCTTGCTCACCCATAAGAGAAAATTCAATTGTTTCGCTATCACTTTCATCATCTTCAAATGGATGGATAAATGTATCACCAGAGTATAACAAATTCATACATGCTAGTTCTTTTGCTTGTTCATCTTCATTCTGAAGTGATTCTGAATCTGAAGTGCTTCTTCCACATATTCCCCAATTGATTCTCCCACCGTCATAGCTCTTCTGAGATGTCTTCTTCTTCTTAGGCGCTTTCTTCTTAAGCTTCTTTTCCATTGATCTATGGATCTCCTTCAAGCGATCAAGCTTCTACCAAAGGACCTACTCTGATACCAATTGTTGGAAATAATACTGAGAGGGGGGGTGAATCAGTATTATCAAATCAATATAACTTATTCATTTCCATATTAAGATTCATATACGCTACTTCAGTTAAGGCAAACTGCGTGTATACGCAACTGTGTGTAATGCAACAAGCATATATCTGGTAAACTTATGATTTAGTTAGTTGATCCTTAATGAGTGGATCAGAACATTATTAACCATATGAATAGTAAACATGAGCAGTAAAATAGAACAGATCATCACACACAAGAAGCACACATGAACACCATGATGTAAGGTGGAAACCCAATGTGGGTGAAAACCACCTATTGCAAGTCGTCTCAATCTTCTTTTTAATAAGAAAATTCTTTTTACAATAGTTCTGTACTGGTGCAATCTTATACCAATACACATGCTTCTACCTGCAGAAGGCTACAACCTTCTCTCGTTATCCAGACTCTCCTGGAAGGGAGCTACAACCCCCTTAGCTCTTGTACTAGCCGATCCATTTACTAGTATGTAGGTGCCGACCTACTGAAATGCTCCAACCTTTACTTGTTTTCCAGCTGCTACTGGAAGGGAGCTACCACCCCCTTAGCTCTTGTACTAGCTGATGTACTAGTACGTAGGTGCCGACCTACAGAAGGCTACAACCTTCTCTTTCTTCCTTCAGGTACCACATTTCATAAATTTTCAGAATGGATACTCCTAAAGCAAAATATCATAATATGAAGGCCATGTTTCATCCAATTTTCATACTAGACCCATCAATATCATTGAAGTACACAATCAATCAATACTAGCATCATCAATCTCTGAATCACCCAATACTAAATCACTGAAACCCTGTCAGCAAAATGTAGTCACCAGAACATAGAACAGACAACAAAACTCTGCAACAATAACCAAATCCAACTGCAACTTCAAATATCATATATCATAATGTATACGCTACTATGATGAACCAAACCAGCGTACATACGCGCTTTCACCAAAGCCAACCTGCATACAGATCTATAAATATTTTCTCATAGCTTTGCAGTTGTTCCAGACATCAATCATACCCATATCATAACATTTATAGAACATTACATGCGTCAGTATATAGATCTAGAATGAGCATGATCAAACCATATAGAGATGATTCATTCCAAGCCATTTAGATCCCTATCTATCCTTAGATCTTGTTCTCCATCATCCGCTTAGATTCCTCCTTAGCAAAGCATCATGAACCCACAACTTGCATACTGGATCTCACACTTCATAAGATACTCAAGACTTTCTCAATGCCTTTGCCTAATGATCTTCTTCTCCTTTTATAGTCTTAGGCCTTACTCAATACCATGGTCCAAAACCATTGAGAACCAATACTAGGGACCCAATACCTAGGTTCAACACTTCGGACGCAATACCAAGGACCAAAACCATGCGTCTAAATACCACAGACCCAAAAATAAGCTTTCCCACATGTACGCGCTTTTCCGTGCATGAAAGTGCATGCATACACATACGCTACTTTTGATCAGAAATCCTGCGTGTATACGCTCCTTTGTATATAGTGAACCTGCATGTATAACCTGCGTGTATATAGTGAACTTGTGTATATACGCGACTTTCTTCATTCTTTGTAGTATGATCATCAAATCTTTGCTACTGACCCGCTGCACTATGATCTGTCATCTGTGTGAGTTTCCATCAAGGACAACCCTTGTATCATAATGCCAACACTTTTCTGCATTCCAATGAACTTCACATGGCTTATGCATGAACCAGGAAAGTTCCCCTGCAACAAAATCTATGTCAGGTCGAGTAGTAGCTAGAAAATTCAAATTTCCAAAAAGTTTCCTGTACTTTTTTGGATCTTCAAACATACTTCCTTCAGTGGAAGTAAGCTTCAAATTTTGCTCCATAGGGGTAGTGACAAGATTACAAAAAGTTGCCTGTACTTTGTTGGATCTTAAAACATACTTTTTAGAAGTAAGCTTCCAAAAAGTTGCCTGTACTTTGTTGGATCTTCAAACATACTTCCTTTAGTGGAAGTAAGCTTCAAATTCTGCTTCATAGGAGTTGTGATAAGATTACAATCCTGCATCCCAAATCTGTCCAATAGCTGACCAATATAATTTTTCTGAGAAATGAAATTATATTTGGGTTTTTGATCAACTTCAATCCCTAAATAATAATGTAATAAACCCAAATCTGTCATGTCAAAAACCTTCAATAATTCTCTTTTACAGACGCTATATAGTCATCATTGTTTCATGTCATCATCAAATCATCTACATACACAATCCAATATACAACTGAATTTCCAATTTTCTTAACAAAAAGAGTTGCATAATTCAACTTGAGAAGGTGTTCAGTTAAATTTTCATACCATGCATGAGATGCTTGTTTCACTATATACATCCTTAACCAATTTTCATACCTTTTTCTCTTTTCCTTTAACAACAAAACCTTCAGGCTAAAACATATAAACATCCTCCTTCAAATCACCATTCAAAAAAGTTGTTTTAACATCCATATGGTGTATCTTCCAGCATATTCTAATATGCAAGAGAAAACAAATTTGTAATTGTGCCCCATTTTGCTGTAGGAGAAAATGTCTATGTGTATTCAACACATTCCTTTTGAGCATAGTCTTTTGCTACAAGTATTTCCTTGTATTTATCAAGTGAACCATTTAATTTGTATTTGATCTTATACACCCATTTGCAACCAATGGGTTTGACCGTTGCAGGAGGATCCACTAACCTCCAAGTTCCATTCTTAATAAGTGCATGATATTCCTTTTGCATTGCATCCTTCCATTCATCACAATTAGGAGATTCTTCAAAACAATTAGGTTCCCTAATTGTAAAATGATTGAATTCACAGTCATGAGAAACATTACCTGAATCATCTTTAGAAGACATTCCTATTTCAAAATCATTATACTTGTTTGGAACCTTTCGAGAATGTGTAGATCTTCATACAATTTGCTGAAGTGGTTGTGATGGTTGCTCATCTTGAAAAACAAGCTCAAGAACAGGTTCTTCAAGAGAAATTCCTGGTCCTGCAAAAAACATTAATATCATAAAAATATTCTTCACCAATAACATCATGATAAGTCAAAGATGGAAGAACCACAGATTGATCCAGAATGGGAACCCCCCCTTCAGTGTGTGGAACATCATTATCAAATTCAAAATAGAATTTCTTAGATGAAAATTTCTCCAAATGAGCCAGTTTCCTATCAACAATGGAATTACTTTTATCTTATTCAAGGAAAATAACATCTATGGAAAGAATTAACTTCTTGTTCTCTTCATCATATGACTTATAAGTTTTGGAAGTAACAAAATATCCCAAGAAAATACATTTATGACTTCTAGCACACAAGTTGTTGCACTGATGTTTAGGAATTAATGCATAGCATAGAGAACCAAAGACTCTAAAATGTTGAACAATAGGAAGATGATTATACCACATTTCATAAGGAGATTTATTATTTATGATAGAATAAGGACAACGATTATGAATATAAACTGCATAAAGCACCGCTCACTTAACATTCTTAAATAACATCATATATCTAACCATATTAAGAAAAGATATATTCATACGTTCTATGACGCCATTCTGTTGTGGATTATAAGGTATAGCAGTCTGATGTTTGATTCCATTGTCCTTCAAATATTGTTTAAAAACATGAGAAGTGTACTCGCCACCATTATCAATTTTAGGAATGCCTATATTCTGTTTAGTTTCATTTTTAATCATCAAATGAAAAGTTTTAAAAGCTTCAAACACTTGTGACTTATTCTTCAACAAATACACCAAACACATTCTTGAGTAATCACCAATAAATGTCAGCACATATTTATTTCCATTTGTAGTTGCAACAGGCATAGGTCCACATAAATCTGAATGCATGAGACCTAATTTTTGTGAAGATCTGAAAGAAGAACTATGAAAAGGTTGTTTACAATGCTTTCCTATAATACAAGCATCACAAGGCGTAATATTTCTTGGAAACATCAGAAGACCTTTAATACCTTGATTTTTCATAATTTTGATGCTGCCATAATTGATGTGACCAAATCGAGTATGCCACAACAAGCTGGGAGACAAGATATCACTTTGTTGCACCAAAAGAACAAAACTTTCACGAGAATTAGTAGATGAAGTATCATTTAATTTTAAAAGTGTACCTTCTTCCACCACCGATCATAACAACTGCATGATGAGATGCTCTTCTTATCTCAATGATGCCATCAAATATATGAATAGAATGCCCCTGCTACCGAATATGGATAAGAGACATCAAATTTTACTGAAAATGTGGAATATAATTTACATCCTATAAAACATAATTTGGAAGATTCAATATCTCCAAACAAATAGACCCAATTCCAGATGGTTTAATTTGAGTCTTGTCAGCAAAGTAAATAACACCATCAATATCATCACTAAAAGTTTTAAAAATATCTCGCCTAATTGTCATATGAAAAGTGGCTCTTGAATCCAAAATCCAAATATCTCGCCATGAAGAAAATGCAGTGTTGAAAAAATCATTCATTTTAAAATTATAGTGAGCAACAATGTAATGTGCAGACTCTGATGATTTTCCCTTATCTAGTGGTGGCTGATCTTTCTTTTCATTCAACTGTTCTCTCCTTTCACTAACTTTCTCCCAAGAGATTTTATAGTTAGTAGTAGGATTATCAATTTTACCACATCTAAAACATTTCATAGCTGGTCCATCATTAAAATTCTTTTGTTATCTATCATTTTGTTGTTTGTCTCCCTAATTATTTTTGCTCCCCCTACCTCTAGAATTTCTCCTACCACAACCTCTACTACTTTTATCACCTCTAGAAGTTTCATCATGAGACTTCTGATCCTTTTGTGAAAGGCACAAAGTTTCTACATTAGAGTTAGATTGAGCCTCTTTCTTCCCAAAGGATTTTTCTCTCTCAGCTATTTTTCTTACTAGTTTATCAAATGTAATGTCTTTTAACTACTCACTAGCTTGGAGAGATTCCAAATCGTTTGAATAGACAGGGTGAAGGAATTTTATAAAAGTTGTAAGTTGTAAATCTACTTTAATTCCTGTGGCTTCTATATCATGAAAAAATGATTTTATTTCAAAGGCACTCTTCAAAGGATCATTATCCTTCATCTTCAAATTAAACAACTTTAACAATAACTGAATAATTTCGAGTTTTGAGTGCGAATCATACAATTATTTTAATTTCTTTGATGCTTCGAATGTAGTACCACAAGAAATGATATATCTTCTTACCTCTTCTGTCATTGATGTAGTTATTAAAGCATATGCCTTGTTGTCTTTTCTCTCCCAAATTGCACGTTGCTTCTTGTTATCAGGTGGCTCCAATGCAATTTATTTTCAGTCACTATCCTTCTTTCCTTGACAAACTTCCCACAAATCATTAAAAAAAAGGGCACTTTTAAGCTTTCTAAACTAATCTTGATAATTTTTTTTCCATTAGGAACAACTCTAACTATGGAAACCATTGAAGTCATAATTGTTATGCAACCAAATATTCTTCAAATTGTTTGAAATTAAAAATATATGCAATTCTTTTGAAAGGATATAAATTCCTTTCTCCTCTTGTTTCAAACAAAGTTGGCTTTGTGGTTTAATGGTAAGTTTCAAAAATAACCTAGCAAAGAGCTAGGTTCAAATCTTATTAGCCTCCATTTTTTATTTTTATTTTACCAATGGCCTCTTAGAAAAATATGTATTTCAAATCACCAGAATTGACCACTCTTCAATTAAAAATTTAATTCAAACCACCAAAAATTTATATCCTTCATTGTAAGTATCATTCACAAAGAATTTAGTAAAAACTTTGTATTCTTCAGAAATCTTTGTGTAAAAGACTTTGTATCATTCATCTCCTGTTTGCAGTAAATGTATCTTATTATTCTTCATAAATTTTATTTTCATTAAACTCATGTTTACTGCGATAAATGCAAATACTGTGATTAAACTCTTGTTTACTACAGTAAATGACAATATTATTTTCAGAAATTTCACTATAAGTAAACTCCTGCTTGATGCAGTAAATGCAAATAAAGCCTCCCAAAATTAAAACAACAAGCGACCCTTGGATGCATGGAACTGAGACTTTTAACAAACAATCCAAAATTTATTGGCATTCAACTTAGTCTTGGCAATTCTTATTAAGAACAACAAGCACTCAAAACTCCAACATGTATTTTAACTTACAAGGATATGTTAAAAGAAAATTATGCCACTGAATTTCTCCAATTGTCTTTCATTATGACTTAAAGATATAGAACTTACAAAGAGCCAATAGTTTTGACATTCCACTACATTGCTCCACTGGTTTAATCTTCTTTTGCACTCTATCTTCATAGTCTTCACGCTCCACATCTCCTTTATGCCATAGACTTCAAATACATGGAGTTTAGGAACAACTCAACTAAGGCTCTGATACCACTTTACAAGCCCAAATAAAATCCACAATGAAAGAACATCATATTAATGATAAAATTACTTATTTATACATGTGCAATCTAGGTATGAGACAATTGTGTCTCGGTAACTTATTAACCGTAAAAATGGAATGTAAAACTAATTACATATTATACAATAACAATCTCGAAGGATTAGTTAACACATATCACGATTTTTCTCATTATAGCTGGAGCAAAAATCAATGTTATTGACAAATTTGGAAATACGTCATTGTTGGAGGCTGTTAAGGCTGGGCATGATAATATTGTTACTATACTTGAACTGAATGGAGCAACTCTGGGCTTAGAAGATGCTAGTATTATTCTCCATAAAGCCATAGCAGATGGGAATGCAGAGTAGTTAAAGCGATTGTTAGCCAATGGTATAAACCCGAATTCAATTGACTATGATCATCATACACCACTCCACATGGAAACTATAGAGGGTTTGCATTTGTTGGCAAGGATTTTTCTTGATTCAAGTGCAAGTGTTTTTTCTTTGGATAGTTCATTGGATAGATGGGGAAATACTCAACTAGATGAAGTGCAAAAATGTGGTAGTAGAGCACTCATCCAGATGTTATAGCAAGCAACAGTTAATGCTTTTGGGCTAGTTTCAAAAAAATGCTTAACAGATTTAGAAAATCAAGAAAGTGCCTCTTCTTTTAAAGATTCAAGAAGAGAGATATTTGAGCCCAAGGAACAGGCCAAGGCCAAAATATGCACAGTGTTTCCTTTCCCTCCATGGACTCCGAGAGAGAAGAGAAGAAATGGCCTTGTCATGTGGGTTACTCAAACAATTGAAGCCTTGCTTCAAGAAACAACACATCACTTTGGTTTTGTTGGTACCATTGTTTTAACAGAAGCTACGGGAGAAGTTTTGCATGCAAACTTAATTCAAGATAATCAAGAACTTTATATTGTTAATGTTGGCGAGTAACAACGAAGTACATATATACATACAAAAAGATACAAACATATATAATTCACCGACCTTATAAAGTACAAATAATTCATCAAGATTGAAATGTATTATCGACTTTATTGTATTAGGATAAAATGTATATTTAGAACAGAAATATAGAAAGCTACCCAGACCTTTACATATAATTCTTTCTTTATTTTTGTTTATATGTGGTCTCTTTGTTTTTGTTTTTATGTGGTTTCTTGATTTTCTTTTGCATTGGAACCAAGCTGCTCATTAATCAAATTGCAACCCAATACACGTTTGCAACTTCACCTACATAATCAAAATGCATAATTAATAACTGATAAATATAATTTCACCTTCATAGTTTAAGTGCACAGTATGGTTTGAATGAATAAAATTTTTACTCTTGGATCCTTGAAGTGAAAGATAATCCTACATTTTTTCACATATGATTTTGAATTATTACATATATTGCTTATTTTAATTTTATGTTCTAATTTAATATTAGTATGTGTGTGTGTGTTATATGTATCTATATATATATATATATATATATATATATATATATATATATATATATATATATATCTTGCTTCATTTGGTTATGCCAATCCATAGTTTATCATGCTTGTGCTTGCCTATATTTTTGGAAAAACTTTTGGTGCACAATACTTGATCTTTTTTCACAAGAAATGCATCTCTGCTAGGCTGGTCACATGAAAATTCTTGGGCGTCTTGTAGATCACCGAGGTTCATCTATTTGATCTCAGTTATTGAAACTGCACTCTATGTACACAGTTCTCATTTGTAGCAATTTCCCATTTACAATACCCATTGCTTGTTAATAAAAAATATGACATTGTCTCTCATGAATAAAGTTCACCATAACTGTGATGTATATTTTTAATTTTCCCATATTGATTAGTTTCTTGACGGGCATTCGATAAGGCGCATGCTCTCAAAAAATTCCATTACCATATCCAACAGAATCTTGGAGATGAAGAATTTTTAAAAATCAATTTGTTCGAATGAAAAATTTCTTAATTTACCTCCGCACTACGAGGTGGGCTATGGAGAAAATGCCGAACAACATACTCTGGCAAAGGTTAAAGTCGGTTGGTCTTATTATAGGGAAATGTTGTCTGTACAAATTCTTGTGGTTTGATACAATATTTCTTTAGTTGTGTTTGATGAAATCTTGGGCTTTGCATTTTGTTTTAGTCCCAATATTCTATGTTCAATAGCGGAACAAGAGTTGTTGTTAATAATATATTTGGAAAAAGCTCAAGTTGTACAAGAGTTGCTGTTAAGAATATATTTTGAAAAATCTCTAATTATTCCAATCAAATTATATTTCATTCACTGTAATGGTCACTTTATACTGTAGGGAATCCAACTAAATTACACATGTACTCTATTTTTGGGAAAAATAGTCTGAGATGATAACCAATAAAAATAGTCTCATACTCCAAATAAGTATAATGTATGATACCATAATTATCAACAATCTCTTGCTTAGATAAAGAGTCAGCAACCTTATTCTTCTGGAGAAATATGTGTCGAAGAGTGATCACACTGAAAATGCCTCTGAGAATGTTAATCTAGGCGATCCAAGTAGAAAGATGTGGGAGAAGAAGTCATGGTTTGACAATAGGCCGTTAATAAGAACTTATGAGTTCTCTTATACATATAAAATGTTAATGCACATTGACCTGGATTTCCATAAAAAGGCTCAGAGTACCAAAGTTTCGACCCTCGTATTGGTGTCCCATCCACTATTCTAATGAAATGTATGTTGTCATACGTCCCTAGCTCTGCTTAGTTAGAAACATGTACTTCTTGGGAGCAGGATCCCCCAAGGGCAGTTTTGGGGCTAAAAGCCCAAGTTAAGTCAATTTGTGTAATATAATTGTAAAGACTTCACATTTTGTGGTTGCGAAGCGTGAAGGTGTTATGTGTCAAAAAGGGTAGTCCACCCTTAGTTTTGTAAAGTAAAGTCGACTGTAAGAGACCTACCCATGGTCCACGGACCATGGGATTGTATAAAAAGAGTTAAGCTCTAAGTAGTTAGAGGCATGAAACATGAAATAGAGTCATAGTCGTGAAGAAAGAAGTCTAAGTCTTGGGTTGTAGTATAGATAGAGGCTTTGCAGCTAAGTGCGTAGAGGCTGAGGGTAGAAGTCCACAGCTGAGTGCGCGGACCCCTGCAGTTGTGTGCATTGGGTGAACAAAGTCTATAACACTTGGGAGATATTAATAAAAGGAGTTATTCTACAATTTTTGTGTATTTGTTTTGTCGATGAGTTTGGATATTTGTGTATGAATTTCCTTTATTATGCTTATATGAATGTGAATGAATGCAATTACATTGAATAATTGAACACGAATATCTGCTTACGCAGTAATAACCTCAAGTATTTGACAAGATAAGCAAATCACTTAGGATAATTGAGGAACTTGCATGACATGCTGCCATAACAATGCGAAGGTACCTAAGGCACAGGCTAGGGTTGCATGAAGGTCGATTGTATACTTTTGCGAAGGTATTGAAGGCCAGAATAGAGAGTTTATCTTACAATCCCTAGAGTGAGACCACCTGCACACAGGCAGGTATAGAAGAAATCAAATGACATCACAACCATCTTAGGGTGCAGAACCTTGGTTCCAGCATCCCCCCATACTGCTTTGGGTGATACTTCGGTCCGTGCTTCGTGGGTTGATGATGAAAGGACCAGTAGTATAGGGATTTGTTTGGCTAATTAACGTTGAATCTGGGTCAAGCCCCACAAGCCAACAAATGGTTTTGTTGCTAGAACTGGAATCTGCATAAGAGATGTGTGATGTCATATAATTGGAATCCAACTAAGAAGGAGATTGGAGACTGGCTGGATAGAATGATCCACAAATTCATGATACAAGAGAATAGAAACCTGCAATTGACAAAAGAACAGTGGTTGGATAGATACCTATATATAGAGATCCATGAGATCTTTTTCTGCTCCTTCCCTATCGAGATATACAAGTGGATTGCGAAGCTAGTAGATAGCCAAGGAAGGTGAAAACTTGACGGTCCTATTCTGTGGACCCCGAAGCTAGTACGAAGGTTGGAAGCATCAGAGGATAAGATCATCCGCGCTGTCGATCATTAGCTCGATCATGTCATAGGAGGATTTGTGATTGAATTCGCGGTCGACACCTCAGTCATCTACAACGAGGCGAAGCGATGCTTTTTCAAAGGACCGCGAGGTAAGTACATAAAATATTTGAATACCTAGATTAAAATTCTATTGTGCGAAAAATAGGTTATGCATCTACCGTGATGTTCGGGACTATGCAAAGTGGAAAAACTTATAGGAACAAAGGAAAAAAGGGTTCGAATTATAGTCCTCTGATTTTGCCTCCACGAGGTGATGAAGAAGGGATAGCGAAGGTTTCTCCACGAAGTGTTATTCAGGTAATAAGGCAAGGATTACCACGAATACCACCTCTTCCCACACCACCTCCAACTTCACCAACCTCACCTCCAACTTCACCTGTACCACCTCCACCTCCACCACGGTTCAGTATGAAAAATACAGTGAAGTTGCCTTTGTTCAAAGGCTCGGGAAATGAGGACCTAGACCAATTCTGGTTCATTATGAGGGTTGTATGGGAAGCTCAAATTGTTACATATGATCATATAAAGAAGGCGACATTGGTTAGTGCTCTACAAGATCGCGTGCTAACCTGGTATATTAAGTACTCTAACGATAACCCGAATGCTCTAGTGGCAGACATGTAGGTATCACTAAATAGGGAATTTAGTAGGCCTAAATCTAAGGCGTAGTCGATTGTGGGATTCAAAGAGATCGCAATGCAACCAGGTGAGATGCCTTGGGAACTAGATCAGAGGCTAAAATGTACAATCTGTGAAGCCAACATGAATTTGACAGATGACGACATCGTGAGTGGTTTGTGGCTTCACTACTACCACATTTAAGAAGTGCGCTTTCGCAGCAGAAGATAACAACTTAGGCCGAGGCCTTGGAGATTGCCATGAGACTACACGAAACTCTGATGCAAGATCCTAATCTAGGAGTTCAATAGATCCATGCGTAGCTGAAGAATCTGTGCCTTGAGATGCAAAGTCTAAAGCAGGATAGGACGGTTCGATCAGAGGTGCGCGAGGATGTATGGTGCTTGAAATACAAGAGTCAGGGTCATGACAAAGACCATTTCCTGGTCTTTGAAAACAATATTGCAGGAGGAGGACTAATGCCTTTAAGGCCAAAAGCTCGAGCAAGACCTAGTGTGAGGCCTACGTTATGGTGCACTATCTGCCAAGTAGCTAGAAAGCATGCCATGGATAACTATCACTTGCTACAGAAATTTGTATAGACACCGCAATAGCTATTCTGCAACTTTTGTAGGTCGGTAGGGCATGATGAGTGTACTTGCAGGAGCTATGAACTGATGATGGATAGAACTCCTGCTTATAAGGTTTAGGCCGAAATGCGACCCTTTGACTAGAGCATAGGGATGGTGATGAGCCTCATCATTGGGTAATTATATGGGCCTTAATTCACCTCCTAGCTTAGTCAAACCAATTATTCTCACAACTTGTTGCATACTTTTGATTATATTTTGTTTATGAGATGGGTTAGAGTTGGATATTTTGCTTTGTGGTCTAATGTGCATTTAATGCAGGATTAAAGGATAAAAGCAAGGAATTTGGCAAAGACCTTGGTCAAAACTCGAATGGGACAAGGGAGAGGAATTATAGGAGGTAAATCCTCCTCATTTACTACCTCTCCATTTGAATATTCTTCCATCAGCGCGGAGTGAAAACCACCAAATCATGAGGACTAGAAGGCAACCGAGCAAGTGAAAGAAAAAGCACCAGTTTATCTCAAGTTTGGGAGCTGAGCCTCCCTAATTTTAAGGGATTTGTTGGAGACTTCAGATGTATAAGTAGAGAGGCCTAGGACCTCAGTAGGATTCAGATTTTTAATTGTAAAACTCTTTGCTGCAATCCATTGTATTGATAATAAGAATGAGTTTTTTTTAGCCATCATTGAGTTAACTCAGAGGGCTGAAGCTCTTGGGTTAGGGCCCAACCCTAGCAGCCAAGGCTCCTCTTTATTGTACATGTATGCTAGCATAGGTTCATAGTTTAATCGTTCATTTGCTTAGTAGTTGCATTTCCATTACAACAGTATAGATTAGATTGGTTGTAGGATAGTTTTCTTCCATTTGTGCCTTCTTTCAATTAGCAGGTTAGCAAGGAGAAAAAGGATCACCAGAAGGTTGTCAGCAGGTGTCTCAGCCTCACTTCCTCCCTCTAGGACCATGGATTGAGAAAGAGACCCTTCAACAACCCCAAAAACACAGATTTCTAGTTCTTGCATAAGCTTTGGAGTTTGTTGTCATTGATTCAATGTTTGGTTCATGTTGCAAGGAAGATTTCATTGTCATATTTTTCCATCTCCATTTATATAATAAGATCTCACTCATGCTTTCATTCCCTTTAACAATCTTCTTCATGCATAATATAGGCAATTGATTCATGCTTTTCTAGTTTATGGAAGTGTATCTTGTTGCATAGTTCTTGGGGGACACACATGCTTTTAAGCGAAATAGGTACTTCAGGAGGAGACCCAGACTTCATCACTAGTAGCCACTTCAGGAGGAGACCCAGACTTCATCACTAGCAACCACCTTTCACTTCATCCACCTTAGCCATCTCTTGTTCCACCATCACCCTCACTAGTTTTTTTTTATCATTTTTCATTGAAATTCCCCTAGATATATTGAGTGAATCTAGCCATCTCTTATCTTGGATATTGACTCATGAGTTCTCTTAGACCTTCTAACACCCCATTCCGCTCATCGCACACATTTTCCAAGCTCCCCAACACCTCCAACACCTCACAATTAGCTCTTGGATGTATCATGTAGGTTTCTTGAAATTCCTACAAGATCATCTTGTAGGTTTTCCTGAAATGGCCCATTTTGAGGCTGAATTGACGGGGAACCTCTAGGAAGTCACAAAAGCCTCCTAGGACCCTTCCACACGGTCCAAATACTCCATGAAATTTCTAGCCATCGTCAATCACCTTCCATCCACCTGTCACATCCATAAGAACATTTAAATTGCCTACTTGATTTTGCCTAAAAAACCAAAAAAAGTGAAAACAGATTTAGTTTAGTTTTTTTGCCTACACATTAGTATAGTTTGATTCTCTTTACTTTTGCAGCTTAGATAGTAGCATTTGTTTGGTGTTGATTTAGCAATTTTGCTTAGCATAACTGTTTAATTGGTTAATTAGGATATGATTTGATTTAGCATTACATATTGTTTCTTCATTACTGCAGTAGAGTAGCTCTCTTAGAGTAGATTTTCTCCTCTTCCATCAAAGAATCAAGCTTCTTCTGACTCTATAGAAGTCTGGCTTGGAATCCGTGGGGTCTCTCACTGGATGACCAATGATAATAGGTAGGACCTTCAATTTTACTTGTGTATATAGCACTGTCACCTACAAGTATGTACGAACCCCGGGTTGATAAGTAAAGCTGGTAGCCTAGGAGTTGCAGCATCCTTGCTGTAATACTGGCACTCATCACTTTTTGGTGTCGTTGCCGGCGAGGTGTATGAGTAGAATGTGATTACTGCTTTCTTTTCTTCTATTTCTTGTCTTCAATTTTCTACAATTAATTTATTTCTGCAAAAATAATCTAGTAGCTTCCTTTCTTTCATTTTTCATTACCTGCTTTCCTTTCCATTCTGCAAGAAGGATTTCAATTTAGCAAGTATCTTTTTCATTCTGTCAATGATTTTTAACTAGCAATTTCATTTCTGCAAAGTACTTTCCAGCTTAAAAAATTATAATACCAGTCCAAAAACGTTTCCTTTGATGCCTCGTAGGAATAGGGACAACTTAGGGAAATTTTTTCCAAATACCCCCACTGCATCCAACAACCAAACTTTTCTCTTCTTTGGTGGCTGTGAACTGGAGGAACCTTTAAGTGAGCAACCTGACATATTTGAAGAACCTATAGGGGAAGAAGAAGAAGAGAAACCCATTCCTACTGAACCAATGGTTGAAAACCGAAGTGACAGAGGGAATAGAGAGATAGTTGAGGGTGCCTTCCCCACCAGGGAAACCAATGGGGATACTAAGATTGAAGAGAATTCA
The DNA here is from genome assembly GCA_000404065.3 of Pinus taeda. Taxonomy (NCBI): domain Eukaryota; kingdom Viridiplantae; phylum Streptophyta; class Pinopsida; order Pinales; family Pinaceae; genus Pinus; species Pinus taeda. The sequence continues at coordinate 44,191 of APFE030590380.1, read as the reverse complement.
ATCAAATAATAAAACATTAATAAAATAAACAATAGATATACACACAAATCAGACATGGCAAAAAAGGCATGAGAGCTTCACTGTATTATATTCCTCCCACTCTCAATGTAATGTACAAAGAATGATAATAGTACAAATAAATACATGATGAAGTTTGTCTCAAGATAGTATGTCTATGTTGGATGCTATGGTTGAGAAAATATTTCACAACACACTAATCTAGGAGCCTAACTAGTTGGGGAGAATCTCTCAACCAACTAGGCCTAAATTGAATTCTACCCATGAGTAACAAACTCAATCTAGAAAGGTAGGATTAAATCCTAACTTTCATGATTTTAATTAATTTAATTATTTGGACTTAGAATTGTTTTAACATATGAGAGTGAGGCTAACATCTCCCCCCTCAATGATAAGTCCAATATAAGAACCTGGTACCATCTCTAAGTCCTCACGCTAAATGTGTTAATCCTCAGAAAACACTCACTGAAAAACTGCCAAAGCTGGCTGCTAGAAAAATTCCAATCAGAAGAGAACATGAGTTAGCTGAAAGTCGGAGTCATCTGTTAAGTCCCTATAATAATAGTGATTACCCCATTACTATTGTAGTTGTATCCCTTATTAATATTGTTCTACCCCTATTGTCCCCATATTGTTATTACTGTGCCCCATAGAATCCCTCTATTGTTATTTTTGTGCCTTTATATTATTATTGTTAGGTCGGCTTGGTTATATTGTGACTCCTTAGACTCCTATATATAGAAAGGAGGTTTTTCCATTTGAATCATCCAAGAATTGTTTCATTTATGTAATGTAAAGGAGGTTGCCCCCTCAAAAAGGCTGAATTCTAAGGCGTTAATCTATCTTTTCTATATTTTTGTGAGCTAGTTTCATAACATTTGGTATCAGAGCTTTGAATTCTAGGGTTTCGCTACTCCAAATAGGTCATCGTGGCATTTGCACTATAACTTTGTTTCTCCAATGTTTCAGATGCTACAAAAAAAAACCCATTTGATAAGAAATTGTGTTGAACCTCGGGTCTAAATTTAAGATCTTTTCGCGCAATATTTGCGAAGATATGATTTGAGGAAGTCGATCTTTTTGCAGACTACTGAATTACATTCCAAACAGGTGACCTGGGGAAAATAGTCATAACTTTTGTTTTGAGCATCAGATTGAAATTTTGCGAGAAGTTACAGAAAGAGGACGGACTGTAGTTTCCTGTGTATATTTTTCAGATCCTAAGGTCAAAACAGTGACACATGAAACTTCATACAAGTTCACTCTTCTAAAAAGGTATATAATCAGGTCATATTGGGAGATTGTGAATAACTCTTTCTTGGATAATCTAAATTCGATCAATCTAGCGGCATTGGAAAGTGAATGCAGAGGGTTACCGCAAGTTGCAATTTCAAAACTGGGAGATCTAAAATTACAGAGATACATCAGAGGCAATATCGAGCTCCTACAAAGTGAAAAAAAGGTGTGTAATTTTTTTTTAATTTTTGCTTAAGCTTGGTTTGAAAAATTATTTTGAAGGAATTCAAAGGGCATAGTATAGCATTATTATCAGTAACTGATGCCCGAGGAAAGAAAATGAAAACACTTAGTAAACAACCTAAAATATCTAGCATGACTTATGAAGAAGATGAAGAAATGCAACATGATATATCAAAATTACGAGACCAAGTGCAACAAATGTCACTTACACAAAAAGTAACATAATCTAAGATGGATGGTTTAAAGAAAGATGTAGAAGCTAAGATGAATGACACAGAAGCTAAGATGGATGATTTGAAGATAGATTTGAAGACAGATTTGAAGACAGGCATGGTAGATTTGAAGACAGATTTGACAAATTTTCTACAAGAAATACTTACTAATGGTGAAAGGGTAGTAAAGGAAACTTGTGATGAGAAAAAAATAAATGTTAATCATGATTTCATAGACTCTAACGTTGGATCTAAGAACCACCATATTCCAAAAATTGATATGAGGAAGTTTGATGGCAAGGATCCCGCAACATGGATACTATAGATGGAGCAATTTTTCGATCTCAATCATGTGAAAAATACACAAAATGTAATATTCCTAATTAGCTATGGCTAATTGGAATATTCGATTTTGTTCAATTTTTGCCTTCTATAGTTATTTGTAAATAAAAAGTGAGGAAGGGGCAACGTAACTCACTTTAGAATAAAAAGTCACTTCCTAGGTAGAACAACGTTGTGACTTAAGGGGGAACCAAGGGGGCCAAAGGGGGACGCAGAAATGGGGCCCACGCAGACACATGGAGGGACTGCGCGGGAGGGAAAGAACACATGGAAAGAAGAGGAGCATGCAGGAGAAAGTGAGCCTAGGGATTGTGAGAAGCAGAGGCTATAAAATAGAGAGGAACCCCCTCATTTGGGATCATTCTAGTTATGAGAATTTGTGATAGTCATTTTGACTTAGAGCAAGCTGGCTGTTTAGCTAGTCTGCAACGCTGTTTAGTGCATTGAGTGTCTCCGTTCGGAGATCTCACCCTTAGCCCCGAGGGACTTCGAGTGCCTACTCGGGCAAGATATTTCCATTGGCATTCTAGTAATAGATTCATCAGCATTTCAACAGTATTTTCATCAGCATTTCAGCAGCAGTTTCATCAGCGTCTTTGAGGAACTACTCAAAACCTCAAGGGGGTGATTTTCAGGGGTCGACCATTTTAGAAAAGCTTTCTGGGTTTTTCTGGGTTTTTTTTAGTAGAGTCTGATTCCAGAGTTTTAGCCTTTTCTAAGGAGGGGAGTAACCACAAATCCTCATTCTATTTCTAGCAGCAACAACAGCACTGCAGTTTCCTAGCAGCTGGGACGCATATCAGTGTGAGGCCATTCTAGGAAATATTTTTGGGTTTCTTGAGTAGAGCCTGAATCCAGAATTTCAGCTTTTTCTGAGGAGGGGAGCAGCCCCAAACCATCATTTGTTTTCTAGCAGCAACAACAACATCCACGTAGAGGGGCCATTCTTGTCATTCTGAGATTATTTCTTCACTTGCCTTGTGCAAGTCGAGGTGCCATCTGTCTAATCACCTCTTGTACTCATTTATTGCTCAGTATAATATAATGGCTTAGCATTTCTCGCTGCATTCCTTGTGTATCTGCTTATATTTCCGGTTTACATTATTATATGTTGTTCCACTGTTATTTTATCACTTCTGGGTTATTATATCATTTGCACATATTTGGTTGGAGTTTTCACTGGGGGTTTGAGGAATATTCTGGGTTAGGAATATTACAGTGGTATCATAGCATAGATCTGGCTCTGCCTATGGAGCTAGTAATCTATGACACCAGGGAAAAACCCTATATCTATTACAAAGGTTAGAGATACAGAGGCACTGGGCGTAGGTTGGAGAACACTTACGGAGAGGGAGACTGTGTTTCAGTGGTGGACACAGAATAGGAGGAGCCTATGGTGGACGCGGAGCAAGAGGATCTGATGGTAGATGATGACAGGAAGAGATTTGCGGATATGCTCCTCAAATTCGTGCAGGATCTGTTGAGGCAGAATGAGGTGATGGGGCAAAGATTCATGGCAGTAGAGGCTAGAAAGCATGAGAGCCAACGAGTTTTTTAGGTTGGTGAGAGATCGGGTGCATCCCACCATTTGCTAGAGCAACGTGATACTGCACAACAGGTGGCCTCACATGCACCTATACGCTCTACCATGCCCACTTTCTTAGGAGCCAACACGGGGGTCGTAGCCCAACAGGAGGTAGAGTCCGGACATATGGGCAATTATTTTGCAGAGTACTAGGCCTATGGGTAGGAGTTCAGGGAAGCCTTCTCATTCAGAGATTTTGTTCAGCTCCAGCGAGATAGTAGACCCTGCGACCATCACAGAGGGTATTGGCATTACCATGATGGTGACACCCACTGTGCAGCGAGTAGATTCCACTTGCCTACGTTTGATGGTTCATTAAACAGTTCGACAAAGTCTTTGGTGGAGAAGCTGGACATTTATTTCCAGCTTAACCAGATCTCGGAGACAGAGGCCATCAAGGCGGCAACATTACATTTGGATGGTGAGGCCCAAGATTGGTGGTTTCATGGGATGGTTACACTAGGGCACTCCATAGTTACGACATATGCCAAGTTTACTAGGAGACTGATGAAGCGATTTGATCGGAGGGATCCATAGTAGCATTTTATTGAGCTAACAAGGCTCAAACAGACAGGGAGCCCAGAGACCTATATTGCAGCTTTCTTGAGGGTCTCTGTGATGGTGCCAGAACTATCCACGACACGGAGGGTCTATATGTATGTTGAGGGGTTAGCAGAGCCACTTTGGTGTTTAGTCTGATCCACTAGACCAACCACACTCCAGGACGTTATCAGCAGGACCTGGGACTTATAGGATGTCTTACCCAGGACCCGGATACCTTACCCCCAGAGACAGACTTTCCAGTCTAAGGGGAGGGATGTGAGGATTCCACCTCCAAAGGGGAATCTAGGATGAGTACAGCTTGACGATGATGCTAGGAGGGAGCTGAAGAAGAAGCGGTTGTGCTTCACTTGTCAAGAGCCATGGGCACCAGGACATAGATGTGCTGCTGGTAAAGCACATTTTATTGAGGTCTTCTCCAAGAGCAGTGGAGAGGAGGATGATGAGAATGATGTGGAGGCAGGAGATAGCCATGACATAGAGGGTCCTTTGCCACCACCACCGCCAGTAGTAGGTGGTGCATCTTTTGCACCCACCGGATGGGCCCTTGCAGCATTGCAAGGAGTTCCCAAGTATCTGATGCTACACGTACGAGGGACAGTACATGGCCAAAGAGAATTAGTTTTGGTTGACAGTGGGGCGACCCACAACTTCATCGATGCCTAGATGGTTAAGTGGAGAGGTATACAGACAGAGAGCTTCGATGGGTTTTCACTCTTGGTCCCAAGAGATCAGACCATGACATGTGCTCGTTATGTTCCAGAGCTTTCAGTGACGATGGGCACCTACAGATTGATTGACCACTTTTTCATGGTCAATATTCCGGAAACCAACATGATACTGGGTGTTTAATGGCTTATCACTCTAGGGAATGCCACGACAGATTGGAAGACCCTGGAGATGGAGTGGGATGATGAGAAGACAGGGAGGCATGAGAAGATATAGGGACAACACACATATCTGCCTTAGACTGTCTCAGCTCATCGGATGGAGGAAGTATTCTGAAAGGGAGACATAGAGTGGGCAGTGGAGCTACATGCATCAGAGGCAGGAACTACAGGGTAGATGGTACACCTAGAGATACAGTTTATCCTTAATCGGTATTCCATAGTGTTTGGGGAGATTCCACCAGGACAACCACTAGATCAGCGGTTTGAGCACACCATCGAGCTTGAGCAGGGTATACAGGTCGTGATTATCACCCCCTATAGGCACCCCAAGGCCTATCGGGATGAGATTGAGCGGACTATCCAGGAGTTGCTTGCATTGCCATATTTCACGTAGCCATTTGTTTTGGAGTGTGATGCATCAGGAGAGGGGATCGACGCAGTATTGATGTAGGGAGGTCACCCTATAGCAATTGAGAGCTGGAAGCTCTTTCCGCACGAGAGGTTGTATTCCATATACGACAAGGAGATGTTGGCCATCATGCATGCATTTGCTAAGTACCGACAGTATTTGGTAGGCAACAGGTTCAAGGTGAGGACTAATCACAACAGCCTCAAGTTCTTTTTGGAGCAGAAGCAGCTACAGGAGAAGCAACAGAAGTGGATCAGTAAGATCCAAGCATATGACTTTGACATTGAGTATGTCAAAGGTAAGAACAATGTGGTAGAAAATTCCCTTTAACGTAGACCAACCATGTTGTCTCTTATGAGCTTGGATATAGATTGGAAGGCTCGACTCTTAGTAGAATACTCCAAGGATAGATTTGCATGTGAGGTTCTGGATGGGTAGGTTGCAGATAACAGGTACAGGGTGGTCGATGAGATCATCTACTACAGGGACCGGATCTTCTTGACTGAGGGGTCTCAACTCAAGAAGAAGATACTCCAGGCATCACATGATTCCCCATTGGCAGGACATCAGGGTTTTACCAAAACATACAAGGCCATTAGGGAGAGGTTCTCATGGAAGGGCCTCAAGGAGGACGTACTCCAACACATCCGGGAGTGCGATGTTTGCCAGAGGAACAAGGGAGAGATGAGCCATCTCGCAGGATTATTGCAGCCTCTTCCCATTCCGGAGGGGAAATGGGAGAGTATTTCGATGGATTTCATCACAGGGTTTCCCATGGTACAGGGCAAGGGTTGTATCGTTATCGTCATTGATCAACTGACGAAGTACGCACATTTCTTTGCGATATCCGTACACTATACAGCAGCATAGGTGGCCGAGCTGTTCTTTAGGGAGATCTTCAAGCTACATGGTCTTCCTACGACCATCGTTAGTGACAGGGACAGCCGTTTCATGGGCAGGTTTTGGCAGGAGCTTTTCCGATTGGTGGGGACAGAGTTGACACCAAGTACCAGCTATCACCCACAGATGGACGAACAGACGAATATAGTTAACAAGTGGCTGGAGGGCTACTTGCGTAACTATGTTAGTGGGCAACAACGAGCATGGTTGAATTAGCTGCATCTGGGGGAGTACTGCTACAATACTTCACATCACAAGTCCATTGGTATGTCACCATTCTATGCCTTATATGGGTATCATCCTTTATCTTTTGCTGACATGATGTTTGGTGATAGCAAGGCTCCTAGAGCCAAGATTTGGATCCAAGAGAGTCAAGATATCCTCCGAGCTCTCAAGGATAACATGGCTATAGCGCAGAACCAACAGACGCTGTATGCCGACAGGGGTCGGGTCGAGAGACATTTTGAGGTAGGGGACATGGTCTACCTACAATTACAGCCATACCAACAGCCATCACTGAAGCAGAAGGGGGCTGAGAAGCTCAAGCCCCGCTTTTATGGGCCATACAGGGTGATACACAGGATTGGACAGGTTGCATATGAGTTGGAGCAGCCCCAAGGCAGCAAGATTCATAACATTTTTCATGTATCATGCTTGAAGAAGGCATTGGGGCAGCTGGTGACCGTGACGGATGAGCTACCACCCATGGATGATGAGGGGCATTTGGTATTGCAGTCGGAGGCTATCATTGACTCTAGGGAGAGACAATTGTGGAGCAGGACGGTCCGAGAATTCTTGGTGAGGTGGGAGAATTTTCTGGATGAGGATGCCACTTGGGAGAGTGAGGATATATTACAACATCCATCACTTCAGTTGCTTGAGGGCAAGCAACATTTTGTCAGGGGAGACTGCAATATTCCTAATTAGCTATGGCTAATTGGAATATTCGATTTTGTTCAATTTTTGACTTCTACAGTTATTTGTAAATAAAAAGTGAGGAAGGGGGAGCATAACTCATTTTAGAATAAAAAGTCACTTCCTAGGTAGCACAACATTGTGACTTAAGGGGGAACCAAGGGGGCTAAAGGGGGACGCAAAAATGGGGCCCACGCAGACACATGGAGGGACTGCGCGGGAGGGAAGGAACACATGGAAAGAAGGGGATCACGCAGGAGAAAGTGAGACTAGGGATTGTGAGAGGCAAAGGCTATAAAATAGAGAGGAACCCCCTCATTTGGGATCATTCTGGTTATGAGCATTTGTGATAGTCATTTCAACTTAGAGCACGCTGGTTGTTTAGCTAGTTTGCAGCACTATTTAGTGCATTGAGTGTCTTCGTTCGGAGATCTCACTCTTAGCCCCGGATGACTTCGAGTGCCTGATTGGACAGGGTATTTCCATTGGCATTCCAACAGTAGATTAATCAGCATTTCAGCAGCAGTTTCATCGGCGTCTTTGAGGAACTGCGCAGAACCCTAAGGGGGTGATTTTCAGGGGTTGGCCATTTCAGAAAAGCTTTCTGGGTTTTGCTGGGTTTTTTGAGTAGAGTCTGATTCCAGAGTTTCAGCCTTTTCTGAGGAGGGGAGAAGCCCCAAATCCTCATTCGATTTCTATTAGTAACAGTACCATGACAGTTTCTTAGCAGCTAGGACGCAGATCATTGTGGGGCCATTCTAGGAAAGATTTTTGGGTTTTTCTAGGTTTTTTGAGTAGTGTCTGAATCCAAAATTTCAACTTTTTCTAAGGAGGGGAGTAGCCCCAAATCATCAATTTTTTTTTAGCAGCAGCAGCAGCACAGCAACAACATCCACGCAGAGGGGCCATTCTTGTCATTCTGAGAGTATTTCTTCACTTGCCTTGTGCAAGTCGAGGTGCCATCTATCTAATCACCTCTTGTACTCATTTATTGCTCAGTATAATAAAATGGCTTAGCATTTCTCGTTGCATTCCTTGTGTATCTTCGTATATTTCCGGTTTACATTATTATATGTTGTTCCACTGTTATTTTATCACTTCTGGATTATTATATCATTTGCACATATTTGGTTGGAGTTTTCGCTGGGGTTTTGAGGAATATTCCGGGTTAGGAATATTACACAAAAGGTACGTATTGCCACTTCATATTTGGAACCAAATCAGTGTGTATGATATCAATGGCTTTGCTCTCATAAACAAATTGTCACTTGGGAAATTTTTACGAAAGAATTGACAACACATTATGAGGATACAAAAAACAACACTTTTTTTAGCAAACTGATAAGTCTCAAACAAAAGTGTTCAATGATGGATCACATTAAGGAATTCCAAAAATTTAAAATAAGGGTAAAATATATTCCAGAAGAGCATATGATTGATGTGTTCATAGGGACTTTAAAGGATAATATCCAACATGAGGTTTTCCTTTGGGAACCTAATTCATTGGAGAAGGCATTCGGGTTAACAAGAAAAATGGAAAGCAAAATTATGGAAACCAGGAAGCCTACCACTCACAACTATAAAGATGGAAGTGTTGTTTCCCCTAGCCTTCCACAACCTATAAGGTTGACAAACACAACAATTGGAAGAAAAAGAGCAAAAGGGCTTTTTACAGTTGTATAACAAATACACTAAAAGTCATAAGTGTGTTGAGAAAAAAATTATCTAACATAGATTGTGAAAAAGGAGGAAAAAAGGAACAAGAAATGTAAAAAAAGAGGATATACTCCATGAACAAACCTAATAAAGAAGTAATGAATCCAACCATATCTGTAATGAAATTGGTTGGAAATAACCACTCCTAAACTATCAAGATAGAAAGGACAGTTAAGAAAAAATGTAATGTGTGATTGATTCCAAGAAGTACCCACAATTTTATTCATTGTAAGATAGCAAAAGAATTGAATTGCTTCCTATATCTAGCACCAGAGTGTCAAATAATGGTTGCAAGTGGAGGAACGATAAATTTCTCTGGAAAGTGCCATAATATCAAGTTATCCATGGGAGAAAATGTATTGAGTAGCCTAATGCTTTCCATTCCATTGGGAGGTGCTGATGTTGTACTAGGAGTCCAATGGCTATAATTCTTGGGTACAATAGCTTTTAATTTTCAAGAACTTTTCATGAAATTTTCTGTAGAAGGAAAGGAAGTTGAATTAAGGGGTATTGCAGGGAAACTGTGAAAGATAATCAACTCTAATGGTATGGCAAAGCTTCTAAAAAAGGAACAAAGAGGTGTAATTGTACAATTATGTTCGCTAGATGTTTCCACATTGAAATAATCTATTTCTTCAGATCTCCAAAAAGTCCTGGACAATCATTCCAAGGTATTTGAGACTCCCAAAGGTCTCCCACCTATTCATGATCATGATCATGCTATTCATCTGATTCC
>APFE030590380.1:3756-31969 GCA_000404065.3 Pinus taeda | reverse complement strand
TCACAAAGATATTGGGTTATGACTTTGAAATCATCTACAAAAAAGGGAAGCAAAATGTGGTGGCAGATGCACTCTCAAGCAAGGATGAGGATGTGGAAGCATTGTTGTGCGCCATCTCTATTATCCAACTAGATTGGATAAATGAAGCAAGGGAGGAATGGAAGCATGATGAAGAAGTGTGGGCACTTATTAGAAAGTTACAACAAGATTCCAGTACATCTAATACATTTAGTTGGAAAAATGATTCGTTATGGTACAAAGATCACTTATACTTTTGTAAGAATTCCCAACTCAAACAAAAGACTATTATGGAATTGCACACTTCTCCCTTAGGAGGGCACTCAGGATTTTTAAAAAATTACCACAGGGTTAAGAAGGAATTTTTTTGGGATGGCCTTAAATCGGATATTCAAAAGTTTGGGGCAGAATGTTTGGTTTGCTAACAAAATAAAATTGAAACAATTAAGACCCCGGGTCTATTACATCCTTTATCCATTCCAAGCCAACATTGGGAGGAGGTTTTAATCGATTTTATCACAGGTTTAACCAAGTATGAGGGAAAGAGTGTCATCATGGTGGTAGTTGACAGACTTACCAAGTATGCACACTTTTGTGCATTATCACATCCATTTAAAGCCAATACAGTTTCTACTGCATTTATGGAAACAATTCAAAAGCTACATGGAAACCCAAAGATTACTGTAAGTGATAGAGATCCCATTTTCACTGGAAATTTTTGGACAAAATTATTTTCTTTTCTTGGTACTCAGTTAGCTCATAGCTCATCTTATCATCCTCAATCTGATGGGCAAACTGAGATAGTAAACAAATGTTTGGAAGGATATCTTCAATGCTTTGTATCTGATAAACAGACATAATGGGTCAAATGGTTGCCTCTGGCTGAATGGTGGTATAACACTTCCTTCCATATAGCAACAAAAATGACCCCATTTATGGAACTTTATGGGTATCAGCCACCATCCATCACATCATATTTAAGAGAAAATTCGAAGTTTCAAGCAGTGGAACATCACATCAAACATCAACAACAAGTCCTCCAACTCTTAAAGGATAACCTCGTGTTGGCACATAATAGAATGAAACAACAGGCAGATCAACATTGTAGTGAAAGAAGTTTTGATGTAGGTGATTGGGTATTCCTACGGTTACAACCATATAAAAAATGGTCCCTCAAGCAAGCTAAGAAGGACAATAAATTATCACCAAAGTATTATGGTCCATACAAGGTGTTGCAAAATATTGGTACTATGGCATACGAATTAGAGCTTCCTGCAACTTCTCGACTGCACCCAGTTTTCCATGTTTCATGTTTAAAGAAGGTTATAGGCGACAAGCTCCCAGTTCAATCAATATTGCGAAAACTTGATGAGGAAGGAAAAATTATATTGGAACTGGAAGCAGTCATAGAAACAAGAACTTGAAAGCTATGAAATTGATCAATTTCGGAGTATCTCATCAAGTGGAAGAACTTATCTGCTGAAAATTCCACATGGGAGGATGAGAATTTTATATAGAATCATCTAGAACTACTCAAGCGTTGAGGACAACACTTTTTGAAGGAGAGGGGCATGTTAAGTCTCTATAATACTAGTGATTACCCCATTACTATTGTAGTTTTATCCCTTATTAATATTATTGTGCCCCTATTGTCCTAATATTGTTATTACTGTGCCCCATAGAATCCCTCTATTGTTATTTTTGTGCCTTTATATTATTATTGTTAAGCGACTTGGTATATGTGACTCCTTAGACTCCTATATATAGAAAGGAGGTTTTATCATTTGAATCATCCAAGAATTGTTCATTTATGTAATGTAAAGGAGGTTTCCCCCTCGAAGAGGATGAATTCTAAGGCATTAATCTATCCTTTCTATCTTTTTGTAAGATGGTTTCATAACGTCATCTCTGAAATTTTTCTTGACAACTCCATCACATGCCAAGCTGCAAAAGGATCCATATGTCCTTTGCTTTCAATCAACATCCTTTGTCCACTGACAAAATACTGATGACGCCCATTGGCGAATTTTTTGATGTTGAAACTGCCCACTGGATGATTTGATGTTGATGAACGCCCATTGGCTAGTTTGATGATTCCCACTAGCTGATTTGTTGATGATTCCCACTGGCTAATTTGAATATTCCCACTGGTTGCTTTTGATGATATTGTCGATACTTTTAGTCTGACAACCACCTTCAATTCCATTATCATTTCCCCCCTTTTTTAGCTGAAAGGAGAGACAATCATTTGCACTTGATTTCTGAACTCCCCCCCTTTAGGTGTAGGAGAGTTTCACCATCTTCATTTTACTATAGAATTGGTCTTCATGTGAGACCGAATCCTTCAGTAACACATAAACAATTGTTTGACTATAGATGACCACTTCCAAGGATCAAGGTTGGATTCTACTTCAGCTTCCATTGCAGTATTTCAACTGTGTTTTGTATCTCATGATTGCAATCTTTCAGATCTTTAATCTCTAGTTCTGCACTTTGAAGACGCTTACCTCCTTTACCCATTATGAGTTTAGACACACTAGCTTGTACTGGCTTGCTTGCTTGCTTGATTTTTCTTGATGCTTTCTTGTAACAGTTGTGGGGTTTGAAGATCTCACTCACTTGAATCCTTGAAGTGTGTGCCTGATTTAGTTTATCAATGGAATGGTTGAACTCATGCTTGCTTGAATTTTGTACAAGGATGAGGGTGTCGGATACCATCGAAAATGCACCCAATGTTTGCAATGACAAATTCAAATATATTGACTCACTTGAAGAGAATTGACTCACTTAATTGACTTATTTGAGGAGAGTCGACTCACTTAATTGACTAAGTTGAGGAGAATTGACTCACTTTACCTCCTATAAATTCACAATTTGGGTGTTGGTTTCGACCAATAATGCACCCTTACATGTTAACTTACAAATTATGATTTTTCAAGTTACACAATGACCAATTGTTGTTGTTGATGTAGTCTTTTGAAATGCATGAGTTTGTAGCTGCATTAACTTGATTTTCCTTGAGTGAATTTGCTTGCAGAATGCTGATGTTGCCAACTTTGATTATGTGTTGTAGTTGTGCAAATGCATGTGATTGTTTGTGCTGGATTGAATGCTCATTGCAAATTCTTAATGACATGTGCTTTGATTAACATGGTTGTTTCATTCACTTGCTTTAGACTCCTTGTGTGTGTTAGATTGTAGTGCCAAAACTAGACACAAAACATGCACAATCAATCACTACACATGGTGTACCTAAGATCCACTTATTTAATTTCAGGTAGATCTAGGACACATCAACACCGTAAAAAAATATGTCTTTATTAAATATTGAAGTACATCAATATTCACCTTCATAACATTGTGAATGAAATTTCTCAAACAATGAGAATTCCAAGCTGACAAATTCTTGAAGCAACTTGCCTTCAAAATTAAATGGAAGTTTTCAAACCGCAAGTTACAACCTTATCTCTCCACAGATTTATACATCTTTTCTCTCCATTAAATAAATGAAAATTTGTACATACATCCCTTTTAAAACGATTAATACAATTTGTAAGTCCCTCTTTTTCCTTATTCCTCCAAACACTTGATATCACTTTATATAAAAAACTTTATGATGTAACTTAAAAAAGTGAAATAATGTTTATGATTTCACTTCATAAAAGTGAAATGAATTAAAAAATCAAAATTTTGTGCACGTTCCCTTCTTAAAAAAAATAACGCACACCTTATAAAGTGATTTTGTTGGAGAGACTTTTCAATGTAGAGCAAATACTTTACGCACATCTGTCAAATAGGCTCATGCTAGAACCCTTGTATGAGTTGTCTCCTCCACGGTTTTGGATTTTTTTTTACAGGCTTATGCTGGAACTCTTGTACGAGTTGGCTCCTTGGATCAAAAAATTTCACGCAAGTTCTAGACAATTCATGAATATAAATGCAGTTTCAATATGTTCTTTGTTTAGTACGAAGGGGCTGCATTATTGAGTGACCAACTCCTCCTCCCAATCCATGACTAGCAAAGTTGTGTTGCACATTGGCTCTACGAAGATATGGATCTCTACATTTTTCCCCATGACTTAACTCACTTTCCATGCTACAACAGTGGACTCACGATTATAGGTTCACACTTTCTCGACATTTTTTCAAAAATTTCACACTTTCGTGTGATACCAAATTGAAGAATATCACATCAAAATATTATGGTGGAATGCATAAAATAAATTATGGAGAAATGCATTTGACTCAAGCTCCATGGTGCAGTTGCACCAGCGAGCAAAATGCACATATTATGCTCCATGACAACACTCAACTTCAACAAGCCAATAGCTAACTCAAACATGTTCACACATGAACAAGCCCTATATGTATTCCTGGATTGCATGTGAAAAACAAAAGAGATATTGCAGAAAAATCGTGCTCGTTACCTAACACAGCAAACCTTCTTGGATTGCATATGAAAGGAAAAGGGGATATTGCACAAACATCGTGCTCATTACCTAACACGATAAGCCGTTTCTTAGATATAGAAAGTCTAGGTGCTGATCATGTATTTTGTTGTTCCCTAGGTTTTGATTGTGCCTGTTTACAACAAAGGATGAATCATGATATACCTTTCCCAAATTCTCAACATGTGAAATCTAGTGCTCCTGACAAAGAGACAGTCCATGGTTTGACCACATCAGAAAAATTCTTCCGATACCTTGAAAAATGGGAATGCAACAAAAGCTGTGATTGCAAGTGTGAAACTTGACTTTGGTATTGAAATTTCTCTCTGTGGACACTTACTGTAAGAGGGAATGGGAACTGAGGCCACAACACAGGTGTTTGATTCTCAAAAATTGTCATTTGAGGATTTCCATGATTCGGGAGACAACAATCTTAGACTGAGGGTCAAATGTTTATGGTGGAAGAAATCTTGAGCAATTGTAATGAGTGCAAGAAACAAGATAATAAAAAGATACACCTGAGTTTACAAACATGATTTTACAACAAAATGAAAGTATCGCCACATATGATTAAAACTTTATAGACCAACTGACTGACATGTTAATTGCCTCTACATTGGTAAAAAAGACAACACAAGTCTGAAAGGATGTAGGTGTATATATGAGGTTAATTGCACTATCCGAGTCAAAATTTGCATGGAAGTTCTAGTTGTGTGTTATCGCTGAGCCTAAGATCCTCCTTGAATAACACTAAATTCTTTGTTATATCTCATGGTATTTCTATAGCTAACCACAGTGACACTCACTGCTCTTGCTCGACATTGGACGTTGTTGACTATACATAAGCTCGAGTGGCTATTTCTCCACAGACTAGGTGGTTACCAAAAACCAACCTTCAATTGCCTTTGATCTTATCCAGTGAGCAATTTTTCTCCAATGCCAACAAAGTCTTTGCGCACTCTTTTATGTCCTCACAGTTGTTGCAATGATTACTCTGCTTTGCAAATAGGATTTTTATTCTCTATTCAATGACTTCACACAATCCACATTCCTTCCACAAGAAACACAAACTCATCATCCACACGTAGTCCTTACACAACCGTTCCACAATGTTCCAGCTCTAAATATAAGATCTCCATTAGCTACAATACCACATGAAGGGAATTCAATCAACTAATAAAACATTAATAAATATAAACAACAGATATATACACAAATCAGACATGGCGGAAAAAGCCTGAGATCCTCACTGCATTATATTTCTCACACTCTCAATGTAATGTACAAAGAATGACAATAGTACAAATAAATAAATGAGGAAGTTTGTGTTAAGATAGTATGTCTATCTTGGACACTATGGTTGAGAAAATATCTCAACAACACGCTAATCTAGGAGCCTAACAAGTTGGAGAGAATCTCTCAACCAACTAGGCCTAAAATGACTCCTACCCATGAGGAACAAAATCAATCTAGAAAGGTAGGATTAGATCCTAACTTTCATGATTTTAATTAATTTAATTATTTGGACTTAGAATTGTTTTAACATATGAGAGTGAAGCTAACAAAGATGAAGAATGTAAACCCCTCTTCCCTACCTCATTTCCATGGCCTGACCACAGAGGACCTTGACACTTTCCAATTTGAGTTTGTTGTTATATGCCGAACATATGACTATATAGATGATGAGAAAAAGTTAAAACTATTTCCATCTACCCTCAAGGATGCAACATTGCGCTGGTTCATGGGCTTACCTCGAGATAGCATCAAAACTTAGGCTCAGATGCAGCAGGCTTTTAACAACAAATATCGGGACTACTGTAGGTCAAAAGATTTTTAAGAAGAAATTTTCAGGATGACCATAGGCCAGGATGAGTCCTTAGAAGACTATGAAGAAAGATTCTAGCTCAGTTACAAAAGGGCCAAGTGCACACTTGACCCTGAGTCACTAAAGCTGGTCCTGCTCAAGGGAGTAAGAGAAGACCTTCTAGATACCTTACACTTGTTATCAGGAGGAGATATCTACCAATTACCCTATGAGGATATCAAGATTGTTAGGAACCATTCTAGGGCAGCTAGGAAAAAGGGTAGGGGTAGTCAATCTATGGCCAGTACATCATCTTCCAACTCATCCATCAAGGGTGAAATTGTAAATATGTTGGAAGATTTCAAAAGTGAGATGCCACAAACCCTCTGCCTTGTAAATGGACACCATGAACATCAAAAGGAAGAAAGAGGAAGCGGAGGGAGCCTTGGCCATATTTTGTCCTAGATGCACCAGGAGGCATCCTAGGAGTGCATGTCCATTGAATTGTATTCAAATTTTCTCAGTCTGTGAAAAAACCACTCCACAAACAAGTGCCCTTCTTTACCTGGACTCAAAGTTGTATATCAAGGAGCGGAAGGGGTATTGAGCAACTTTGCTATATTAACCAAAGGAAACCTCCTGGGCCTAGACCATACCAACAGGGCATGCAAGGGTCATCCCATGCATATTACAACCCCAACTAAACCACAACTATACCTTCTTGGGGACCCCCTGCTCATCCTTCCTAGTTTACACCCCCTCCTTGGTCCTATGCATCTCAGTATCATTCCCAGCCAGCCAACCAGTCATTTCAACCTTACGCTCCACCACAACCTCAATGGAATACACCACTCCAGGGATGGATGCCCCAATAAAACAATGCACCAAATATATTTCCTCCACCACCTGCCCAACCACAACTCCTACACTCTGCTCCACCCAAGCAACCCTAGATGACTATCCAACCAAATCTGAAGCTGAACAATAGGTAGGCTCAACAAGTATACAGTGGAGAGACATCATATCCAGCTTGTGCTGTGCAAATCCAGGAGATTAACCTAAGATCTTGGAGAATTCTCTCAAATAACCAACCTCCCCCTCCACATAGGGAGGTTGAGGAAGAAGGAGAGGAAAGTAAACTTAAAGTAAATCCACCCTTTCCTGAGAGATTAGCCCAAGCACTCCAGCCTACCCCAGAAGAAACTGAACTTCTAGGATAATTTAAAAAATTATGTGTAAAGATCCCCCTTCTCCAGGCAATAAAAGATGTTCCCATTTACAATAAGTTGATTAAGGAGAAATGCTTCAAGCATCCAGGAATAAGAAAAAGGGATGCACCTACCATTAATTTCATCGGGCAGCTATCTGACTTAATGCTGGGGTAGGTAATATGTCCAAAATATTTGGACCCTGGAAGCCCTGTAGTAGATGTGCACATCAAAGGCACCATTGTCCCACACACTCTGATCAATCTTGGGGCTACCATTAATGTGATGACCAAGGACACCATGCTCAAAAGAAACCTCCAAGGGTCATTGAGGAAGACCACAATAGTTTTGCAACTTGCAGACCGTTCCACAGTCACCCCTGAGGGAATTGTGGAGGATGTGATGGTCTCCATTGACTCTTGGGAGTACCCTACAGATTTTTCAGTTCCCCAGCCTAAGGCTAAGCTTATTGGTTATCCTCTCATCCTTGGGAGGCCATGGTCGGCCACAACTGATGCTTACATTAGCTGTAGAGCGGGAATATGACCATCAAGAATGGGCATATGTCCAAGTAGTTAGTCCTATACCCTCCTGCTCAACCTTCTCTAGAGCATGATTTACCTTTAAGGTTGGAGGAGGAGGAAGAAGATGACGTTTATTCTGCTTAACTTTATGCGTTGGAAGCAACCATGGGAGGAGGACAATAAGATGAGGATGACTTGATTGAACACCTACTCCAAAGTCTAACTCCTAGTTCATTACCATTAGAATAAGAAGTAAGGGAAACCTAGAACAATCATCCAGTTGACTTATGCTTGGCTGATTCCAACCCACTTCATGTAAAAACCATAGAAGTTGGCCTAGAGAAAACCTTGAAAATTAACCCATCCCTTTTTTCTCTTGAAGAGGAGAAGCTATGCAACATGTTAAAAGAAAACCTAGAAGCCTTCGCTTGGAGTTACAAGGAAATGAAGGTAGTACACCCCTCAGTGTGTACTCACCACATATACATCAAAGAAGGTTATAAGCCAGTCTGACAAACACAAAGGATGATAAATCTAGCTCTTTAAGATATAGTCAAAAGAAGAACTGCAAAAATTGATAGATGAAGGATTCATTGACCCTATCTCCAACAATGAGTGGGTCTCCCCTTTAGTGTTAGTTCCCAAGAAAAATGGTAAGTGGAGGATTTGTCTCGATTACAGGGAGTTGAAAAATCCACAAAGAAGGGTCATTTTCCCCTACCCTTCATTGACCAAGTGCTAGACGGCCTGGCAGGGAAAAAGTTTTTTTCTTTCCCAGATGGATTCAGTGGGTACAACCAAATCCAAATCTGCCCAAAAGACCAGGATAAGACCGCATTCACCTGTCCTTGGGGTACTTTTTCCTATAGGGTCATTCCTTTGGCCTATGCAATGATCTTGCCACTTTCTAGAGAGCAGTCTTGAGTATTTTCGTCGAATTAGTCCATGATGCAGTGGAAATTTATATGGATGATTTTACACCTTATGGTTGTGATTTTCAAGAAGCCTTGACTAACTTAGGAAAAGTACTGCACAAACGCATTGAAATGAACTTGCCTCTCAGTCCTAAAAAATGTGAATTCTTGATGGATGAAGGGACTGTGCTAGGTCATTCAATATCTCAACAAGGACTGCAGGTGGAACCAAACAAAATGGCTATCATCGAAAGGGTCCCACCTCCTAAAAAACAGAGAGATGTCAGGAGTTTCTTATGGTTACATGGATACTACTGAAGGCTCATAAAGGACTTCAATAAGTTGGCCTCTCCTTTATTTGGGTTGTTAGCCAAAGATTCTGATTTTATATGGTCAAAAAGCTATCAAGAGGCCTTAGACATTCTAAAGGGTAAGTTAACCACTGCACTAATTCTCTGAGGCCCAAACTGTGCCAACCCCTTTCATATTCATGTTGATGCCTCACACAAAGCCATAAGAGAAGGTTTGGGTCAGGTAGAGGAGAAACTACCTTATTCCATCTATTTTATCAGTAAGAACTTGTCAAAGGCTAAGCTAAATTATACAGTGACCGAGAAGGAACCCCTGGCTATTATGCATTCATTAAACAAATTTAGGCATTACATTACAGACAATCAAACATTTGTGCATACTAACCATGTTGCAATCAAATATTTAATGAACAAACCATATATGAATGCTCAAATTATAAGATGGTTGCTTTTATTACAACAATTTGATCTAACCATTGTTGATAAGCCTGGTAAGGAAAATGTTTTTGCAGACTTTTTATCTAGGGTAAATGTGCCTGTAGATGAAGAAGGAATGATGGATGACCAGTTAGCAGACGAGCACTTGTTTTGTATTTCAGTTCTCTCTCCATGGTTTGCTGATATAGCAAACTATTTGGTATCAACACAGTTCCCACCAAACTTGCCCTCCAAAGAAAAGAGCAAGATAGTCAGGAAAAGCACCCCCTTCACCTGGATTGGGGGCAATATTTTCATACTTGGCCCAGATCAAATCTTGAGAAGGTGGGTTAGGGAAGATGAAGCTTTTGACATCCTTCTGACCTGTCATGATGGGCCTTCTGGAGGTCACTTTGCAGCAAAGAGGAGAACATTCAAAGTGTTACAAGAAGGCTATTATCGACCCACTCTTCATCAGGATGTGAAAAAGCACATTAGCCAGTGTGATCAGTGCCAGAGGATGGGAAGGCATACTCCAAGGGATGAAATGCCCCTGTAACCTCAAGTGACTTTCAAGCCATTTGATAAGTGGGGCATGAACTTCATTGGGCCTATCAACCCTCCTTCGAAGCAAAAACAATACATTATTGTGTGCACTAATTATTTGACTAAGTGGGCTGAAACCAAGGCAATTAAGGCAGCAACAGAAGAGAAGGTGGTTGAGTGCCTAAGGGAGAATGTATTCTACAAATTTGGGTACCCTAGAGAGCTAGTCATAGACCAAGGCAACCAATTTACCTCCAACATGATTGAAGACCTGCTCATCCATCACAAAATCAAACATAGGACCTCCACTCCCTATCATCCACAAGCTAATGGGCAAGTGGAGGTGACTAACAGTGCACTGGAGGGCATCTTAAGCAAGGTAGTGAGCAGCAGTAGGAAGGATTGGGCAAAAAGACTAGTTGAGGCCACCTGGGCCTATAATACCACATGGAAGGCCACCACTAGATTCACACCCTATGAGTTGGTATATGGGAAAAAGGCCTTGCTATCAATTGAGTTTGAATATAACACATTCAGGATGGCATCCCAACTAGATTTGGATCTCAACAATGCACAGAAAGAGAGATTGTTCCAATTGAATGGATTGTATGAATTTAGAATGCAGGCCCTCCTACATACATAGATAGTTCAACTTTAGAGGAAGATTTGGCATGATAAACATATTAAGGAGAAGCAATTTCAGGAGGGTGATTAGGCATTGCTATATGATTCTAGGTACAAAGATTTCGAGGGCAAGTTAAGGACAAGATGACTTAGACATTATGTTGTGGAAAGATGCCATGATAATGGTTCAGTGAAAATCAGAAAAATAGATGAAGAAGTCATTCCTTTTCTTGTTAATGGGCACCGATTGAAATGTACAAGAGACCTTTATCAAAACAAGAGTTCATTAATAATATCAATAAAACAGTGATGATGGTGGAGCAAGTTCCAGCTGCTCCCTCATCAAGCCACTGAAAAAGAAAAAAGAAAAAAAGAATAAGAACTCAGGTGAAAACCTCCATGAGGTGCCGAGTCCCATCTTTGGGTTGAAAACCTTGTGAGGCGGCCCAATGATGAGAAAAAAGAAAAAATAAGAAGATCCTTGGGTGAAAACCTTCCTTGAGGCGCCCAGGGAAAACATCTAGGGTGAAAACCTCTCTGAGGCAGCCTAGTTGTTTTTCAAAAAAAAAAGAAAAAAAAAGAAAAAAAGAAAAAAATATATAATTGTTATTTGCAAGTGGGCGAGAAAGACAGTCAAGGAGAAAAAAGAGGATCCAAAGGGAACCTTGCCTCACACGTATTCATCTCCCCCACTCCTTACCATGCATCCCTCCATATTTTCTATCATTTTTTTCACTCTGTTGCTTCGATTTATTCAAGATTGTGTTTTCTATTGGATCCGCTGTATTCCTACATGATCCCCTGAAAACTTACAAGATGATCCTATAGGAATTATAGTGGCCCGAAAAATCTATAGGAAGCAATCTGAGGGCACATGACAGGTTTGTTAGGTCCCTAAAATTCACCCTATGCATGATCTAACACCTCACCTTGTCCACCATCATCATCCTTGCACTCACCATTCAAAACAAAAAATATTAGTTTCAATAGTTTCTTCCAGTCATAGAAGAAAGAAAAAGAAGGAAAACAGAGAGGAGTAAGAGCATTATCTGAGTGTCCTTTTCTCTACACACACTCCTACTCCTTCTTTCCATTCATTACACCATCCTCACATCCCCATATAGCAAACATGATTAAAGAATGTTGAGGGAGAAGCAGCTACAGGACATCTTGTAGGAAATCCTGTAGCAGCCTATCCCACAGAATTCCAATCACTAGCAACAGGTCTTCACTAGGATGATCCAGGAGCTTCACAGCAGCAGCAACATCAGATCTTCAACCACAGATACCTGCAAAAGCCAAGAAATCATTAGCAGATAACAAGAGGAGGAAGATGAATGACATGCAACAAATAAATAGTGCAACACCTCTGATCTTCGACAACTGTAGCATGGCATCGAAACCAGAGGTAAGTATCCCACTCACTCACTCATATACATCATTTAGTCAAAAGTTGTAAGGGTTATAGGATAGTTGGTTTATATGTGAAAAGGTGGCTAGTTAACTTGGCCACCCTCGTTCAGTCAACACATGTAGAACTAGGTGTCCTTTCACACGTGGCTACAGTCAACTCAAAGAAAGAGGAGGAGTAGGGAAAAAAGTGGTTAAGCTACAGATATACAAGGTGGAAGCTCGTTACGAGGAGTGGGAAATGATGAGGTGGTAGTGGGGACCAACGGTCCAAAATGGAAATGTACCTGCTGCCAGCACACCACCTCACCCCAAAACACCATAAAGGGAAATAAAACATCATTCCCATGCATTCATGCATTTCATGTCCTCAAAACTCCCTCACTCAAGTCGCTCTCATAACCCAGGTCACCCACTGAAAGCAAAGATCCATTGTTTTGCACAGGAATTCCTACAGGAGCATGCATAGGAATTCCTACAGGATACAGTCTACAAGGTACAATCTACAAGATAAACAAAGACTGTCTACAAGATAGGTAGAGAGGAGTTCAAGAGGGGATATCACGGGAATTGTTGAATCCAACCATTCTAAAGAGGTAGGCTCTATAATTTCAACCCCATTTGCAAGCAAATGAACCAGAGATACTCTAAAATCTAGTGAATTTAGCAATTGTGAGAAGTGAATTACATACACAATCTACTCTATTTTTCTCCTAGATTTAAAAAAATTGTGTCAACCCTCTCATTTTCTCCTTAAGATTCACCAGAAATATGACAGAAGGGTTTAATAAGAGAGAGCCCACAAACACTATGAGAATACAACAACACCCCTAGGTGCTTGAAATATTTACAAGACATAACTGGATGGATTTTTTCAAAAAATTCACGGGGTATGATGATGAGGTGGATCAAGAATTTGCTCACTCCCTCACTCCACACAACAGAATCCATGCCACTATTTTAGTAAGAGGCCTCATTATAGATCTCACACCAAATCTCATCAGTAGGGTCACCACACTTCCCCTAGGAATTTCTATGGAGAAAAGAAGACAAAGGAGATAGTTAGGTGGAAAAAAGGAAATTCTTTTTAAAAGGTGAAGAATCCATTGAGGACAAAAATGGAGTAAGGAGGGACAGTCTACCATACCCATGGAGTGAAGTAGGCTACCAAATCATCAAATACATCTCATGTGAGGGAAGATATAGTGTTGTTTATGGCTATCATTTTAGGATCCTTGAAGAATTAATATTTGGGGTAGAAACACCAGTTCACCAAAGACTTAGCATGCCCTATTTCTTGCTGCAATCACTCATAGACTCCAACAACAAAGTGAAGGAGGTGAATTCCCAACAATTGGCTCACCATGGGTTGATTAGGATCCTCATTGAAGATGTCCCCCAAAACCTCAGAATCCCTATAACATGGTCAGTCTTTAGAGACATGCCAACAGAGGATGACATCAAAACCCTCACTTATGATGTTAGCCCTTTTGTCAGTGAGGAGGAGGCAAAACAAGAAGAGGAAGATAGAGAGCTAAATAAGGATGAGATGGATGAAGAAGAAGCTGACACATAGGAACATGATAAATAGGAAGACGAAGAGGGAGAAGAGAAGGAGGATGATGATGAAACAGAGGAGGAAACAGAGGAAGAAACTGATCGAGATGATGAAGATCCACAAGAGGAAGAAGACAGGAAAACAAAGAGGAAGAAGGAATTAAAAAAGAGGGGAAAGAACACAAGGAGGATTCACCTAGGGTGTCTCAAGAGGCCAATGAAAGAGAGGCAACAATTGCCCTCACATCTCTCAGCACTCCAATCAAGCTAAAATGAAAAAGAAGGAGGCAAACCCCACTATATTTCAAAACAAGAAAGAGCATAAGAATCAAACAAGGGAAGCCACAAATATCAACAAAAATTCCTATTGAGATTGAAGATTCCCCTACACAAAGAGACAAAATTCCTTCCCCTAAGTCACTAATCACAAATGTAAGGAGGCCTAATACTAGATCAACTTCCTCAAAGGGTAAGGCAATCCTACAAGATCCACAACAAAACCTATAGGAAGCAAAAACAGTCCTACAGGATACTCTGCTGAAACTATAGGAGGCACATAAATTGGAAAGCAAGGTAGGGTAGCAGCAAGAAACAAAAAAAGAAGACCCAGAGACAAAGCAACCAATCCCCCTACCTAACATGGACTCCTATTACCGGTTTATTGAAGGAGGCAAGGTAATACCTAAAAAGTTTTCCATCCCATTGTTTTTCAAGCTTGAGAAAGAGAGGGCCATAACCCACCGACGGATGTAGATCAATAAATAAAAGGGGGTGGAAGACATTGGGCACATGGAAGAGAAACTCAAAGAAATGGGCAAAGAGCTAAGTGGCTTAAGGGATAGAGGAGCAATAATGAGAAGTGAACTTAAGAGAGGAAATGCATGGCTGAGGGAAAACTACAGGAAAGAGAGAACCAAATAGCATGTATGGCCAACCTTTCCTTGGAGGCCATCCAAAGTAGTATGCTAGCTAAATCCTATGCTCCTTACCTCAAAGAACAATGGCTACAATTTCATATAAAGACACTAGTAGAAAGGGGAACCATGCCATTTCAAAGTCTACAGGAAGTTTATTGATATTTGTGATCAAAGTACACTAGAGGATAGGGCCAAAATGGCTGAGTTTTGTTTGCAAAACATGGCCCTCACAAACATAAATGTTTGGGACCCTAATTCCAAGCTAAGAGATCTACAATTAATGGCTTTGGCATCATGGATGAACCATGAGGAGTCAAGAGCTATAGAGATGAAAATAATATTGGTCAGAGAGAAAAATGAACCTCTTTTGATCAGAGCTGAGAAATCAAATCCCATGGCCCTCATCAATAACCATAATTTGATTGCAAATGATCCTTAGTTGACATTGAGATATCTTGCTTCCCAAGAGCAAGAAATTTCACATTTTGAGGATATGTTTAGGTTGCTAGGAGGATGATAGTATACATGCCTGCCTAAGGAGATGGAACACACTGCCACACAACTTGAATATAAGAGAACATCACTCCCCTTAAAGGTTGAGAGAGGCACTCAACATGAAACCTATGTATAAGCAATCTATGCAAAGGTTGAAAGTCAATTGGATAGGCCTAAAACTTAGTCCACCACTACTCTTAGGGATGTAATAAGGGATGAAAGAAGAAGCAGAAACGAGGCAGTGGGAAGAAGTAGAAAAGAAAGTAGGCTTCTATGAATAAGAAGAAGAGACCATAGTAGAGGCATGGGATGTCAGAGAGGCTACCAGAGCCATGAAGGACATGGATATTGACTAAGTTGCTCAAAGGATGAGCAACACTTTCAGTAGGGGGGTGATGATGAGCCTCATCATTGGGTAATTATATGGGCCTTAATTCACCTCGTAGCTTAGTCAAACCAACTATTCTCACAACTTATTGCATACTTTTGATTATATTTTGTTTATGAGATGAGTTAGAGTTGGATATTTTTCTTTGTGGTCTAATGTGAATTTAATGCAATATTAAAGGATAAAAGTAAGGAATTTTAGCAAATACTTTGGTCAAAACTCGAATGAGACAAGGGAGAGGAATTATAGGAGGTAAATCTTCCCTACTCCTCCATTCGAATATTCCTCCATTAGCTCGGAGTGCAAACAACCAAATCATGAGGACTAGAAGGCAGCTAAGCAAGTGAAAGACAAAGCACTAGTTTATCTCATGTTTGGGAGCTGAGCCTCCCTAATTTTAAGGAAGTCATTGGAGATTTCATATGTATAAGTAGAGAGGCATAGGACCTCAGTAGGATTCCGATTTTTTATTGTAAAACTCTACTCTATTTTCGAGCTGTAAGACTTGTGACAGTTTTTGATGTAATCTATTATTTTGATAATAAGAATGAGTTTCATTTTGAGTCAGCACTGAGTTAACTTAGAGGGTTGAAGCTCTTTTGTTAGGGCCCAACCCTAGAAACCAAGGCTCCTATTTATTGTACATGTATGCTAGCATAGATTCATAGTTTATTTTTTCATTTGCTTAGTAGCTGCATTTCGATTACAACAATATAGATTAGATTGGTTGTAGGATAGGTTGCTTCCATTTGTGACTTCTTTCAATTAGTAGGTTAGCAAGGGGAAAAAGGATCATCATGAGGTTGTCAGCAGATGTCTCGGCGTCACTTCCTCCCTCTGGGACCATGACTTGAGGAAGAGACCCTTCAACAGCCCCAAAAACACAGATTTCTAGTTCTTGCATAAGCTTTGGAGTTTGTTGTCTTTGATTCAGTATTTGGTTCATGTTGCAAGGGAGATTTCATTGACATCTTTTTCCATCTCAATTTCTGCAATAAGATCTCACTCATTCTTCCATTCCCTTTAACAATCTTCTTCATGCATAATATAGGCAATTGGTTCATGCTTTTCTAGTTTATGGAAATGTATGTTGTTGCATAGTTCTTGGGGGACACACATGCTTGAAGAGAAACAAGTAATTCAGGAGGAGACCCAAACTTCATCACCAACATCCACCTTAGCAATCTCTTGTTCCACCATCACCCTCACTAGTTTTTTTTATAATTGTTCACTGAAATTCCCCTAGATACATTGAGTGAATCTAGCCATCTCTTACCTCGGATAAGTGCTCCTAGAACTTCTAACACCCCATCACACTCATCACACACTTTTTCCAAGCTCTCCAACACCTCACAATTAGCTCTTGGTTGTATCCTGTAGTTTTCATGTAATTTCTACAGGATCATCATGTAGGTTTCTAGTACATCCTGTAGGTTTCCTTGAAACGACCTGTTTTGAGGCCGAATTGATGGGGAACCCCCAGGAAGTGACAAAAAGCCTCCTAGGACCGTTCCACATGATCCAACCACTCCATGAACTTTCTAGCCATCGTCAATCACCTTCCATCCACCTGTCACATCCACAAGAACAATTAAATTGCATACTTGAGTTTGCCTAAAAAACCAAAAAAAGTGAAAACAGATTTAGTTTAGTTTTTTTTCTTACACATTAGTATGGTTTGA
Organism: Pinus taeda; assembly: GCA_000404065.3. Lineage (NCBI taxonomy): Eukaryota > Viridiplantae > Streptophyta > Pinopsida > Pinales > Pinaceae > Pinus > Pinus taeda. Next base: position 14,706 of record APFE030590380.1, on the reverse strand, counting down.
TGCTCTTTACTTCTGCAACTTAGATAGTAGCATTTTTTAAGTGTTGATTTAACAATTTTTCTTAGCATAGATGTTTAATTGGTTAATTAAGATATGATGTGATTTCATTACATATTGCTTTCTTCATTACTGCAGTAGAGTAGCTCTCTTAGAGGTAGATTTTCTCCTCTTCCATCAAAGAATCAAGCTTCTTCTGACTCTATAGAAGTCTGGCTTGGAACCCCTAGGTCTCTTGCTGGATGAACAATGACAACAGGCAAGACTTTCACTTTCACTTGTGCATATAACACTGTCACCTACAAGTTTGTACGAACCCTGGTTTGATAAGTAAATTTGGTAACCCAGGAGTTGTAGCATCCTTGTTGCAATAATGGCACTCATCAGATGGTGCGGACAAGATTTCAGGGGCGCAGAAGAGGCTGAGGTAGAGGAGGACCTGGTAGAGGTCAAGGACAGTTGATTTGCTACAATTGAGGAGTACCAGGACATTATGCCTGCGATTGCACTAATCCAATGCGTCGCTCGAGAAAGTATTGCACACTCTTTGATCATGAAACAGAAAGCTGTCCTACGCTGATAGATAAGATATGTGACAAAGGGGTGCTCCCACCTCCACCGACACAGAACCTGTAGATGATGAGGTTTGAGCCATGTCAGGAATATCCAAACATAAATATAGTGCTCAAAAGTGGAATCGCGACAGGAGATGACAAGGGGAGACAACCAGAAGATAGTAAATGGGTTTGCAAAGCCCCGACAAAAGAGGCTAAGTTTGACTTGGAGCATGCTCGTGAAGCCTTCATGGAAGCTAAGAAGAGCTTCGCCAAGGCCTCCACCTTGGGAAGCAAGGATAAGCCTGAGTAGGAGATGGACTCTTTAATGCTCACAACCTTCTTGGAAACCTGTATGAAGTTACTGTGTGACATTAAGATTGTGAAAGGGTTACAATAACTCATCAATAGATGTGTTGGATCCATGCCAGGTGAGCCGAAAGTAGTACGAAAGATTGGCAAGAATAAAACAAGGACGGGATGGGAGATGACATTGACCGCACAGATAGGAGAGTATGAAATGGGTCAGGTCATTTTGGACCTGGGGTCAAATGCGAATGTCCTACCAAAACAAAATTGGGAGAAAATGGGGAGACCTACGCTGCAATGGTCTTCGATTTAGCTAAGGATGGTGAATCAGCAGAAGATCATCCCCATGGGGTGGCTGCAGGGGTGACTGTGGATATTGAGGGAGTAAGCGTGTTGGTTGAATTTGGAGTAATAGAGATAGTGGATGACAACAATGCCTATCCCGCACTCCTAGGAATTGACTAGGCTACTGACATGAATGGGGTAATCAATCTGAAGAAGCGAAAGATTATCTTTGAGAAGAAATCGATGCGCATAATAGTACCCCTCGATCACGCTGAAGGATCACGCTATACTGAACCAGTTCGCGATTATGAAAGTGATGATGATATGGGTTGTATCTATAAGATAACAGGTGAGACCAAGATTGAGTGAATCCTACCACAGATGGACAAATTACATGGAATCATGAGAATTCCTGCACTTCAGACTTTGATCAAGAAATATAACAATGGCAGAATTGGTTACATGAAGTAACTATGCTGAATTGCAACGTGATGACTCGATTGCTATGCTGTGTGTCCTTAGAGGTAAGAAATCTACCTACTTATGATGGTTTGAATGAGGTAGATATCTTTTTGGATGCATTTGAAAGGGAGGTGCCAGAAATGCAATGCTTTCAAGCATTAGACAGGGCACTGCGAACTACGCCTGCAAGATGGTGGGGTACACATAAAGGAAGCTTTGATGATTGGCACGAATGTAGGAGGATGATGAGAAAACAATTTTGGAAACCTAAGATACGAATGATAGACAAGTATGATGGGTAGGATGATCCGCGCGCATATCTGGAAAAATGGACCCAGGCTTATGGAGAAAAGCCCCAACCTGAGTGGGTGCACTTGTTCTATCATACCCTGGATGTTGTCCCCATGAATTGCTATGTGGAAATAGAGCTATGCCATGGGAAAGGTGAATGGGATATCCTATACGAGGGATTCATGATGATGTTCAGTTTTGAGGACGGGTTTGACAGTATTCATGAAGAGTTACAAGAGGTGAAAGCAGTGATATTTAGGATACCACAAGATCTTTTAGACCTGATTCATCCTGAATGGGATACTCAGCTAAGTCGCGCACTAGAATCTTATAATGTAACTACTGAAGAAGAGGTCGAGGATGCGTGGAAGATTAAAATTCCGAAAACAAAAGGTCACCGCGAGGTCCAAGGACCGCAGATTAAGAGCCCTGATATAATCGTTCCATTGAAAATGAAACAAGTGAACATTGGTACGGAGGTAGAACCCAAATTCACGAAGATTGGAGACTACTTGGATGGCGCGATGGTGGAAAGGTTGCTGAATTCCTCCGCGAATATCAAGACTTATTCCCTACCATGTTTATAGATCTAAAAGGGATAATTGGGGACCTAGGAATGATGAAGATCACGTTGAAACCCAATGCAGAGCCATTTAAGAAAAGGCCTTACTATCTCAATACAAAATATAAGGAGAAGGTCCATTTAGAACTAGAAAAAATGCTTGCGACATGCATCATTGAGCCTGTGGAAGAATCTAATTGGGTAAGCCCAATGGTGGTGCAAGAGAAGAAGTAGAAGGATGGGATAAGGATATGCGTGGATCTCAGAAAATTGAATGACACTTGTGTGCATGATCCTTTGCTTTCCCGACTTCGTTCATGGATGAAGTGTTGGACAATGTAGGAGGCCAGGAAGCATATTCCTTCACTAATGGGTTCTCTGGGTACCACCAAATCAAAATCGCGCTAGAGTATAGGAGCAAGACAACCTTCACAACTAAGTGGGGTTGTTTTCAATACAATGTAATGCTGTTTGGATTGAAGAATGTGCATGCAATATTTTCACTCGTGGTTATTGCGAAATTCAAGGAATTTATTCATAAGTTCTTGGAGGTATATTTTGATGATTGGACCATATTTGGGCTGGTTAAGCGCCATGTAACAAGCTAGCGCCTGATGTTGGATACCTGTCAAAGTTACCAGATTGCACTCAATCTCAAGAAGTGTCTGTTTTGTGTTCCATTTGGGAATCTATTGGGGCATGTGGTTTGTAGACAAGGATTGATGGCAGACACCGTGAAGATCGTGATGATACTGAACTTGGAAGCACTGAGGAGTGTGAAACAATTGCGCACTACTTTGGGACATACGGGATATTACAAAAAGTTTATCAAAAGCTATGCCCAGATCACCATGCCTATGGAGAAATTGTTGAAGAAGGATGTCACATTCTATTATAGCGATGACTGTAAGAAGATCTTGGATACATTGAAAGAAAAGATGGTTACCACGTCGATTCTAGTCTTCCCGGACTGGAAGAAAGAGTTTCATGTACATGTCGATGCGTCATGTATAGCGTTGGGAGCAATACTGAAATAGGATGGTGGAGAAGGCTTGGACCATCCTATCATGTTCGCAAGCTGTAGATTATCCAAAGTAGAGAAGAACTATTCCACCACTGAGTGCGAGGGGCTAGATATGGTGTATGCGTTCCAGAAGTATAGGCACTACTTGCTAGGGGGACATTTTAAGATGTATATAGATCACTCCGCGCTAAAGCACTTGGTCAATAAGCCTGTGTTGGGGGGGAAGAATATGTAGATGACTCTTATTGTTCCAGGAGTATGATTTTGAAGTTGTTGTGAAGCTTGGATGATTGAACATGGGACCAGACCATCTGTGGTGCATCGAAACAGGGGAGGAACCTACTAACTTGGAAGAAGGATTTCCTGACGCACAACTATTTGTAGTTCGTGTCGTGGATGGTCATTTTGAGGATATAATCCACTTCCTAACAACATGATTTACACTAGAAGGATACACTATCCAACGAAAGAAGGAATTATTGGTGCGCGTGATCGATTTATCTGTCATTACTAGGCATCTATACAAGATGGCGACTGATGAGATATTGTGACTGTATGTACCTGAGTTCGAAAGAAGCAGCATTCTCATGGATGCTCATGGGGGCACTATGGGAGGACATTATGTAGGGAGAGAAACCACGCAGAAGATTCTACACGCAGCGTTGCGGTGGCCAACCCTTTATCAAGATTCAAAATCATATTGCAAGGCGTGTGACGTATGTCAAAGAATGGGTAGGCCATCATGAAGGGATGAAATTCCTTTGAATGCACAAATGATGTTGCAACCCTAAACCCATTTAGCCAGAAGGAAAGATAGGAGCAAGGTACATTATCACTACGACAAAGTATTTGATACATTGAGCAGAAGCACAACCAGTGAAGGATTACATGGGCGTGACTGTAGTGAATTTCCTATTTGAGCATGTATTGACGCGATTTGGATTTCTGAAGATCTTGATGAGTGATGGATGTACGCACTTCTTGAATGAGACAATCAGTGCACTAACGAAGTAATTTCAGGTATATCACCAGAAGAGAACACCTTATCACCCACAGGCTAACATGACAATGGGGGCGTTCAAAAAAGTGCTAAAAAATGAGCTGACCAAGGTTTACAATGCTCATTGAAGTGATTGGGAACTACACATACCTGCAATACTGTGGGCTTATTGAACGACATGTAAGAATTTGACTAGGTTAACCCCTTTTAGGCTTGTATATGTTGTGGAAGTAGTAATGCATATGGAATACATCGTGCCTAGCCTGTGCATAACAGCGCTCATAGGTATGAACAATCAAAGAGCCCTGGAGGAGAGGCTCACGCAATTAGATGTGCTTGAAGAAGAAATATTTTTGGCTGGATTTCACTAGTTGGTCCAAAAGCAGTGCGAAAAGGCGTGGCATGCTCGACACATCAAGTTGCACACATTTAAGGTAAATGACCTACTTTTGTTGTATGATAGTAAGTTTGATAAATTTCTAGGGAAATTCAGGATGCACTATTTAGGGCCTTATGTTATTAAGGATATTACTAATGGAGGAGCGGTACAGCTGGTCAAGTTAAATGGAGAACCCTTCCTAGAAAAGGTGAATGGAAGTCGCTTGAAGCCATACACCGGTGGTTCGACCATGTGACTAAATGAAAGTAGCACAATCTTAGAACTCTAGGCAGCTGAAAGGAGGTGTGGGTTTATAAACTACACTACCCAGGTTAGGGAGCTATGTGATTGGAAAATGGTGTGAAGCAAGCACTTTCCATTGGGTCCGCGATAGTGCGGAGGGAGCTGTGCTACCCAGGAAGAAATCATGCAGGTTGGTTGGAAAGTGACCTTTAAAGTCACTATTCATGAAAAGACGACAAACGTGAGGCCAAAGGGAGTGGGAAACTAACATTTAAGATAAAATTTATGTCTTAGATCCTTGAAAGTCTACCACCAATCCAACATTAATGAACTGACTTTGGGGGGAATGTCAGATTTGAATTCAAAATTCCCTATAAATTACAAGTGGGTGCCCAACGAAAAACACTTGGCATTTTGAGAATTGAGTTGTTGCACTTTCAGGTGCACATGAACGGTTAATTATTTTAGGATCTGATAGTGAGTCCATCATTTGAACAATTGTCAAAGGAGACCCAAGCACTAGTGAATAATGTCATGTCAACCCGCACAAAAATTATGGACACCGAAGGAATGGCAGCCGAGGAGAGTGTGTGGGAAATTGCTATGGGGGTTGTAGTAGTTGCCCCAAAAATGGCCGAAATATTGGTGGAGGTCCCGAAATCTCCGAAAATGATGAGACTAAAGCCCACCCCAATTAAGGAGACCATGAAAGACAAGAAGGGAAAGTAGCCTGCCGTGCCGGTGTGCGCGTCACCAAGACAAAACCCACCAAAGCCCACTTCCCAGGAGAAAGGAAAGACTATAAACCTAGAATTAGAAGAGAAGGATATCAAATACATCCCCATGGATGATGAGGATGTGGGAATGGAAATAGAGGAGGTTGAAGCTGATGGTGCAGACCCTATTACACAGTTTCTAGAGTATGTCCCTCTACGTAAGCCTGAATCCAAGGTCCCAAAGGACATCGATGAAAGTAAGTCACGAGTACCAATGTTGAAGCTTGAAGACTGGGACTTGGTAGACCATGAGAAGTTCCCGCACTTGGCAACCAAATAGTTGATGCACCACATCATAGACATGAACATGGGGATGACTTCAGTGGAGCCGCAAAAGTGGCTCAGTGGAGTAGAGAAGGCAAGATTACTTAACCTACTCTGGGTGCTACACTAAAACCGCACCCCCATGATAGTTTTGGTCATCAAGCAGCTGCTGTGCTTGGTGCATGATGGGTGTCTATGGCTAGAGGGGATGATACCCATCACTGATATGTTTATTCACAGAATAACACGCCTACCATATAATGGCGAAGATCCAGCTATGATCTTTGGCGACAAGGGTGGAGAGCAGGCGCTCGCAGAATCAATGAAAGAGAAGTTCAAACTAGTAAAGAAGCCGTGTGGGTATGATATCTCCAGCATCTGCAAGCTCACTGTGAAGGTGGTAGTGCAGATCCTTGCAGGGAGGGTGATGCAGAAGTGCCGCACAGATGAGGTGCTGACGCCTATCGTTGCGCTTGCACAAGAATGCGCGGAAGGAGTCTAGTTTAAGTGGTCAGACTACCTTGGCGGAGAATTCCTGGCCAACTATCGCAAAGCGTAAGAGCAACGAAAGACCTTCCACTACACGTAACTCTTGCTATCAATTGTGTTGATAGCGTGAGAGCTACCAAAAGAGAGCCAATTCCCCTTAGTTGTGCCAGACCTTCCCGAAGCCGCGAAGTATGCTTCACTGTGGGTGACCAAGGACATAGAGCACGTTCAGGACAGAAAGATCTTCTGGATCTTGATGGAAATGAATATCAAGATGGCTATTAATCGCAAGCCATAATTTTTGCCCAATGCTAACCTGTAGAGCTATGCCGAATTTAAAGTTGATTTCCATTGGATATCAATCAGGGCATAGAAGGACCCTACACAGAAGTGGTACGATTTGTCGTGCTTAGCCATAGATGACGCCATCAATGCTGTGTTGGATAAATGGTCGGTGGAGTGGCACACCACCATGGACTTGGAAGTGGGTGGAAGCAAGTCTGCCTCATAGAAGAAGAAGGAAGATGCTAAGATGAAGATGGCGCAACTGGTCAATAAGAGGAAAAAGGAGGTCATTGAGAAGGCCCAGACAGAATACGAAGGAAAATAGGTAGGAAGGAAGACAGGTGGCACAGAGTAGGGCTCTGACAAAGGCGCATGGTCACCTTTCCCTGAGACTAAAAAGGAGGACACAAAGCAACATGACATAGACCCTCAGGAGACGTCCGCCCACATGAAGCACCTGAGAGAGCTAGAGAAGGGAGGGTCCAGAAAGAAATCCAAGGCAACCAAGACCTCGTTGGACCCCATCACATTGATGGAGGGTGACTTATATGATATTGGCTACATAGTTAGAGATATCACTGCAGAGGCCCTACAATAATTTGAGAAGCAGCATCAGATCATCCTAGGGGCCATCTAGACCGAACTATAGGAGTTGCAGAACGCGTGTCGCAAGTTGGTATGTTGTCAACCAGATTGGCTATTAACCCATCAGAAGCTACCAATATGCTATGCATGAAGGCTTACAGTGCGATAGTTTTCCAGATGGAGCACTGACCAGAAAAAATGAGGCTGACAGGCCCACTGTCAGTGCCTTGAAAGGAGTTAGACTGAAACTAGCAGTGCTTCCCTACGAAACAGTCCACCTCTTGTAGGATGGAGTAATTGTAGAGCTGAGGGCCTGCGAGAACCACGCCCTCCAGGTGAAAAAAAGATAAACAATGAGAAAATAACCCCACAAAGGAATGCTACCATTGATGTTGAGGCCGAGGTGACTAGCCAGAGCAAGAAGATCATACAGGTCATGGAGGAGGACTGCAGAATGCTCCCAAAGTTAGCCATTTCAGAGGAGGAGCTAGTCGAGGACCGGATCTGCAAATTGGGCATAGGGGTGTGTGACACTTGGACAGAGATGGTGCTAGTTCAGTTAGAGGTAAACCTGCAGATTACAGAGCTCTAGTTGAGGGCCCAACCTTCAACACTGCCAGAGGTAAAGGAACAGCCGGCGGCTGCTGTCACAGAAGCAGTCGCGGTGGTGGAAAGTGTAATAGCAGACTACAAATAGTTGTTTGAACAATTGTTTGAGGTCTTGACCGACTTGCAGGAGGACCCAGGCCTGTTGGGAGCGGGATCCCCCAAGGGAAGTTTTGGGGCTAAAAGCCCAAGTTAAGTCAATTTTTGTAATATAATTGTAACGAATCCATCTTTTGTGGTCACGAAGCACGAAGGTGTTATGTGTCAAAAAGGGTAGTCGACCCTTAGTTCTGTAAAATAAAGTTAGCTGTAAGAGACATACCCATGGTCTGCAGACCATGGGATTGTATAAAAAGAACTAAGATCTAAGTAGCTAGAGGCATGAAACATGAAATAGAGTCATAGCTGTGAAGAAAGAAGTATAAGTCTTGGGTTGTATTGTATGTTAGGTTCCTCTACCAATAGGGGTCATAATTTTGAATGACTAAGGTTCAACCTTGTAATATTGTACATATATTTGCTTTCTGCAAATGTTTTTCATATTAAAAAATTAAAAAAAGTAAAGAGGGTATGTCCTAAAAGAATAATCAAAAGGACAAAAAGAAGGAGAATAGGTCAAAAAAATGAAAACATGTGAACCCCAAAAAAACAAAAAGAGACCATGAAAGTGTGCAAGTCAAAATGAAACTACTATTTACTTTTATGCATAATAATGATTGTGTGCAGCTTATTATTCATGCCACAATCCATGATAGTAAAATTGTTTAAATTTGGCTATTTCATGCTTTGAATTTTATGTTTATAGTTAGAGAATAAAATTTGACCAAACAGTTTAATATTGGCAAATCATTAGATAGGTAGAGTAAATAAAAGGAGCTCATCAGTTTAATCTAAGCCCTTGGATGATATAAGGTTAGAATTAGATAGTTTTCTTTGTAAAAGAAAAGGACTTGATAAGGGTTTTCTAGCCTAAATGCACCCAAATAAAGTGAAGAAAAAATGGTAGGGTAAGTAAGTGGGGAATTAGTAGAAAGGCTACAGAAATATCAAGTGATTACACAAAAGCACTTATGTCATGTTTAAATGCATCTTTCAAATGCAGTAAACAAACCAAAGACAATGGTTCACAACTTAGTTATTTAACATCCCCTCATTAATTTCACCACTTTACTTACCAATTTCCCACAAATAAGTTCTAAGTGCTCAAATCCTTTAAGTCAAAGAGGCTCATAGCATTTCTCTGACTTTTGGAGGGACCAAACCCTCGACTTGATGACTTATGGGCATAAGTGCTAGAATCCATTTCATCAAAAATTCATGTCCCCTCATTTCCCTAATAAAACCACACTTTCCTATGGTTGACACCATTTACCTAGGAAAAGTGGAAACCCCCATGTAAATCCCTTTTCACTCAAAAACACACAAAAAACACTTTATCCTAAGTATTGAAGGTATGAAAAGTGCACAAACATGACATTCCACCTTTTTGCTTAGAAAAATCCAGAGAGCTATTACCCATACCTTCTACCATATCTTTACCATGAAGTATTCGAAGGCCCTTCTCTCCAATATGTCCAAGCCTTTGATGCCACAGCATGGTCTTCTCTCTAGAGAGCACTAGATTTTCTGCTCCATTTTCAGGAACCATAGAACTATGCACCCGTCAACAACAGTGCTACCTTGCAGCTTGTACAGAGTTCCAATCCGAACTCCCCGCATCAATACCAGTGCTCCTCGAACCATCTTGCAGGTATCGTTCTCGAACACTGTCTTTACACCTGCATCATCCAACTTGCTTACAGAAATCAGATTTCTGGCCAACGCAGGAATATGCAGAACACCCGGAAGGGTTCTAACCCTTTCACCTTGCAACTTCAACTTTACTTTTCCGCGACCAATGATTCTAGCCTTCCTATCATCTCCTAAGAAGACATCACCACCATCGTATTTCTCATACTCGCAGAACCACTCTCTATGGGGAAGTGAAGTGAAAGGATGCACCTGAGTCAATCAACCATGCCTCATGATCTACATGTGTACTTGAAGAAGCCAAGTACACATCCCCACCTTCATCTGAGGTGGTTTCGCCTCTGCAGAAAAGCATCTAAGATCCTTTTCCTTTATCAGGAGCTTTAGATTTACACTCCCTTCTGAAGTGCCCTTCCTTCCCGCATTTCCAGCACACCACTTTTGTAGGTTTTCCTGGAGATTTAGATCTCCCTCTAGATTTAGATCTCCACTCGATGACTTATTTTTGTTTCTATTCTGGGACCGTCCTCTTACAGACAAGGCATCACCATTCTGGCTGTCCATATTTTTCCGTCTCATCTCCTCCGTCAGCAAGGCTGAGACTATTTCATCAAACTGCAAAGCAGTTGCATTGCTACCTATTGCAATAACCAGACTATCCCACGAGTCTGGTAGAGAACACAACAAACTGATGCACTTATCTTCATCTGAAATTTTAATATCAACAGATAATAACTGACTTACCACAGTATTAAATGCATTCAGATGCTCTGTCACCGAGTCTCCATCTTTCATCCTCAGGTTATACAGCTTTTTTCGCAGGAACAGTTTATTCACCAGAGACTTAGATTGGTACAAAGTCCCTAACTTGTCCCACAAAGCCTTCGCCGTAGCTTCCCCTGATACATTCAACAATACTGAATCTGAGACACACAATCGTATTGTGGTCTTTGCCTTCCGATGCAGCTTCTTCCATTCTTCATCGGTCACTCCCGTTGGTTTAGTACCCGGATCTACCGCGATCCACTGATCTTTATCCACCAACAGATCCTCCATCTTGAGTTTCCACAACTCAAAACTTTGACCAATG
>APFE030590378.1:336241-353020 GCA_000404065.3 Pinus taeda | reverse complement strand
TTATATATCAGTCAAGCAGGATATAACTCAAATATTACCAGAAGAATACGTGAGTGGAACCATAATAACAGTCGTTCATTATTCAATAAAAGAAGAGAAGAATTACAACCAATGAAGCCTTGACACTGCAAATCTCCTCCAACTGGGTCAGCAGTTAGGCATGCATTGCAAAGTCACTTCCTCTCTCAAAATTTCGGCAGCATAACTTCTCTCTCAACTCTTACTATCAATCTAACATAATCTTAGCTTACTTTAGCTCAAAACTTCAACACTCCGACACTAGCATTCCCAGAACTAGCTGGTTCAATGCAAGATGACAGTGATTTATAGATGGAAGAGGAGAAAGTATTCATCGTATCCGAACACCTACTGAATATTTGGTATTGTCCCAGAATAGCCTTTGGACTGAGTTGTCATGGGTGAAAAAGACGACACTCGATCATATCCATGGGATTTTTCCTCAGGGAACTGCATGAGTAATGGAGGAAAAAACACTTCAGTGCGCGTTGGCCAAAAATGACTAATTTTTGTGTGGGCGCGGGCTTTGTCTGTGACAGCGCGTTATGGGCGCACCCTCTTGTAGGAACTGAGCCATTGGCGCGGGTTAGACACTGGGGACCCGCGCTAATGGAAAAAGGGCATTTTTTAGGGTTGATCTTCAAAAGGTGTCTTCAGGGATATTGAAGTTCATACTTAGGAGACTCCAATGCAAGTGTTTTCAAGTTATGTCACTGGTCACAGGTCCGTAAACGTGTCCTCCAGTGTGTGACAACGGGGTAACAAGGACGGTGACCAACGGTGACAAATTACTGCGTAACACTTGTCTCTCAAGATTTACCGCAATCCAAACCCAGATCACTAGGCCCTAAACTGAGACTTCCCCCTCACACTTTACCCTGTATCATACCAAAACTGGTCAAGGGATGCCTAGGCCTTTGGGAATGAACCTTGATACAACCTCCACCCTGAATTCCAAAATCCATCCAGCAATTCCAAAGTTCTAAAAATCGAAATAAACATCCCAACATACCATGGCATCTAAAAAAAGGCTAGGCTAGGCTAAAATCCACTATCATAACCTGGAAATACCATGCCACTGACAAAAAAAGAACCATACATCAACATGCAAATCCATGCATGTCCAAACCAGCTAGGAAATCACACATGCAATTTGTTACCTGCAAGTATTCCTGCTGAAGCTGCTTGATCCTACTTTCCTTTCCTTGTTCCTTGCTTGCTTTTTCTTTCCTTTCCTTGGCTTCCCTTTCCTTTTCTCCAACTAGAGTGCTCCAAGAAAACTCTAAGTGACCAAGAGAGTGAAAGAGAGAGAGAGAATAATGGGAGAGCTCCAAACTTGAACTTGACAAAATCTTACACTGGCCATGCTGACACTCAGCGACCTGCCAACTGATCCTCAGAAGCCTTTTTATCAATGAGGCCTCTAATTTCTTAATTTTCTATTATTTTCCTTCATGTTCCTCCTCACATGAAACCTGTTACCTTTTACCTTCCTTTTCTCCTAATTTCCTTTATTTTCATAAATAAATGTGCCAAAATGAATTTTTTTTCGTTTTAATGCCTTTGCCTTAGCCTTTTCCATTTTTCCTTAGCCAAAACACACATCCAATGATGCCCACTAGGATACCTTTGCCCAACATTCAACTTGGAATAAGTGTCCCTTAACCATGGTCTTATTTTGTCTTTATTTACTATTATTACATGGAATTTTCACCAGGGCTGTTACAACTTACATCATATATATCCATGCAAATTAGAAGAAGCTTAAGTGAACCTCAATGAACAATAATAGGAGAAGCCAACTCCACACAATAATAACATAATTCAATTTTCCATCATAATAAATCATATACAAAAGAATGTTAATCACAAACATGGGAGGAGATCCACTGAGTACTTAGCATAGGGAGAACACTTGAGATGAGGAAGCAACTAAACCATCCCACAACCTCTAAATGAATTTCACCTTTTTGAGATTCAAATGCGAGCTACAACGAATAAATTTTTGATAAAACCTAAAGGAAAAAGTCAAAGGACTCACCAAGAGAAGGATATAATGCATGAAAAGTGAGCGATCACCCATATTTACTATGGGGAGAAACCTCATCCATGGGAATCATTCCTATTTTCTTGCGTAAATGATACAATTCCCATCCAAAAAAATGTACAAATTCCAAGTTGTAAAAATCTTGAAAAATAAAGCCACTTTCATAACTAGTTTGGTAATCTTTATGCACACATGTTGTTGATACATTGTAACACAAAGAATGACAACACAACCAACCCCATATTAAACACTCATGCTTCGAAAGCACCACTCCTAGTAATTCGAAATATCTCTAATAATTGCCCCAATCTAATCCACCTCAACATAGTGCAGATTAGAATAGTCCATCCCAATGGGAAGGATATTGATAGAGGAAGAAATGGGCATTGATTGTCTTTCCACTTCCCATGACCTACTTTGAGAATTTGTCATCCTACGTGATGAAGAACAATCATAACACAACTAGGTGTTTTACATGAGTGTCGCCAGAAGATCCCGCCCTCCTACATGATTCCACCATAACTACATATCATAGTACTCACAAAGATGATGAAAGTGTGAATTAAGCACAACCTTCTTTGAATTGTTAATCTCACCCATGCATGAATTAGGCCATGAACTAGTGTCATGTTTCCAATGCTTTGAAAAGATTTATGGTCCCTTAAGTACCCTTGTTTACCTTGGTTTATAAAAATTTAATCAAGGTAAAGGGAAATATAACTTTCCCATTAACATTGATTTCTCTTGTCTTCAATGGAACCTATTTATTAGCCATGATATCAACTTCTTGGTTGTTAATCCTAAGCACATGATAAAAATTACTGAAGAGAAAAAGAGGAATGACACATTGAATCTTCTTACCAACATTATTAAGCCATTTGTCTTGGGAGAGGGTACAAGAAACCATATATTGGATAATTAATTTTGAATCACCAATCACAATTAGAAAGATGACTATTCTTCACTATAGACTATGAAACAATACATACATGTGCATAAAATTATTGGAAACCATACCATACATATAATAATTTTATATTTCCACAGGGAAAAGATTACCCCCACTCCTAGTATCATTATTAACAACTATAGTTAACATTATTATCAACAGCTGATATGTTTCGTGCTCACTTCCTTGCCCAAAAAAATCCCTTACATTATCATTCAAAGCTGGCATATTATCAATTTGACTCTTATTAAACTATATTTATTCTTAACATCTGAGATGCAAGTTTCTCTTTTCAAATGTGTAAATTAGTCAAACTATATGAGTTTTCCATGTCCAATTCATTAGCGCCATTTTTGTTCTATGTTTATTTACGGGATGCAGAATTTCAAGGTGTTACCAAGTCATCATCTACAACGGTATTCCACCTTCAATTCTACAAGAAATAACCAAGCACTATGTACTTGTGCCACATTCATTAAAATTTCTAGTTTTGATGGTACAATTCAAATCAAGCATACAACAAGATACAATTTAAGCAAACTAAACCAGCATGAATGAATCAATTTATTATGGTACCTTAGAACTATAATCGAATAAGTTTACAATGAGACATGTTGGACCTATTAATAGCTATTATAGTTAACCATTTTTAGCATAGATGGTTAACCAATCTAATCTAGATATACCAAGCACCAAGAGTGATCAAATCTCTCAAGATGCAAACCACTTTTTGAGTGCAAAATTTAAGAAAATGTTTGCACCTCAAAATATTTGATTCATCTTGGTGTTTAGTAGATTCATAAATTGCAGATGGATCTATATATATAGTATATTACTACATATATATATATATATATATATATATATAATAAATATATATATATATATATATATATATATATTAGAGAGAGAGAGGAGAAGAGAGACGAGAGAGAGAGAAGAGAGAGAGATGAGAGAGAGAGGAATTTGTTATTAATATTGACAAAATATCACTAGAGGAGCAAGAACATAGTAAACATTGAATGGATGAGAGATTGAATGGCACACTACCATCAAAGGGAATGTTGCATGGACATATATGCACAGATAGGAGAATCATAGACACTGATATAATAGTATATATATCTATATATAATATACTTATATATATACTATATATAATTATAATATATATATGATATAGTATATATATATATATATATCCATATTTTTTTTGTCAAGTTGTTTGAGTTCTCTAGAGATTACTTCAAGATTGACTTGTGGCTTGAGAACTGCAAACTAGGGGAATCTAAGCCGTCAGAATCACCCAGGGATTACACCCAACCTGGGCCACACCAACCCTTAACATGGTTGGATTTTTTCCCATGGAGTTTCGAGCTGGTGACCTTCACATCACATAGTGACTTAATAGTAAACCCCATCATTGTCTATGCTACACCTCGTGGGCTTATATAATTCTATATTAAGAATGTAATAAATTACACATATCTCTTATAATGAAAAGTTAAAATATAAGAATTTTTTGATTTTCTTTATTTAGAGTTGATAGAAACTTATTATTTAATATGGACATTCCAATATTTTATATATGGCTAGTAGCAAAATATTTTTTGTTATTGATATATTTTTATTTTAATATTACATGATAACTGATCATAGAAGTTACACATCATGTAATATCAATAATATTTTTTTACATGATATCTATTCACTCTATAATTCCCTAATACTAAAAAGTAAATTTTTTTATTATTGATTTTTTTGTTATTATTGATTTTTAATTTTAATTTTTTTATTGTAAGTAATATTTTATTGTTTTAAATGTAAGAAGTAATATTTTATTGTTTTAAATGTAAGGTTATATGACTACATATCCCTAATGTTGAGCCTTGGCACAATTAATACTACTACTACTACTAATCACTAAAATAATAATATGTACTAAATAAAATCTGAGTTTGGAGTACAACATGTACTTCAGATACATCAAACTATATCATAGCATACTAGCTGGCTTGGATAAAGGGAAACTTTTGTCTAGACTATAACTAAAAAATATCATCTATATATATCTTCTACATTAGACAACTGAAAAGTGAACACTTCTCCAAAAAAACCAAAAATATACAAATTTTGAACTCCATATAACCTAAGCATCATATAAAAAGCATCATGGATTGAGCCCATTCAATATCCTAGAATGGTTCATTTTAATTTGGAACTAGTAGATGAGAAGAGATGGTTGTAGTACTTGCTGAAGAGAATGTTGAACTTCAATGTCCTAAATTCATATGGATATCCTCCACTTTTTAGAAAATGATATTGATTTCATCTTCCAATTTCTAAATTAAAATTTGATATTCAATCAACATTTCCATTAAGGATGTGAAGTTGGATACCATTTGATTATGATTCATCTGAAGTGAAATAATTTGTTCTTATAATTTTTGTAATTGAACATGTTGAGAATCATTCATTGCTATAAAGAAGCCAAAGGATCACCAAGGAGTTATTTTATTATCCAAAGGAAAATCAATAGCAATCAAATCCCTTCCACATACCAATAACACTATTGTTGAAACAAAATCAAACAATTTTTGAATGGAACAAGTGTCTAGATTCATAATCTCCACCCCCAATATCAAATTAGTCCCAAGGAAAACTAAAATAACTCAATCCAACTTCAAACACCCATCATACCACTAGAAGAAGCCTTACTAATACCCAATGAACAAAACTGATTTGATAACAATAAGAGGAGAAGATAACTCCACACAACAACAACATAATTCAATTTCCCATCATAATCAATCATATACAAAAGACTGTTAATAACAAACCTAAGAGGAGATCCACTGAGTATCGAGCATTGGGAGGACACTTAAGATGAGGAAGTAGTTAAACCACCCCATGACCTCTAAATGAATTTCACTTTGTTGAGATTTAAAATCCAGCTACAATGAATAAATTGTTGAGAAAACCCAAAGGAAAAAGTCAAAGGACTCACCAAGAGAAGGATATAATGCACGAAAAGTGAGCAATCACCCATTTTTATTATGGGGAGAAACCTCATCCATGGGAATAATTCCTATTTTCTTGCATAAATGATACAATTCCCATCCACAAAAATGCACAAATTCCAAGTCGCAAATTTTTTGAAAAACTAGAGCTACTTCCATAACTAATTTGGTAATCTTTCTCTACACATGTTGTTGATATGATGTACAAAGAATGATTGCCAAACCAAGCCGAGATAAAACATTCGTGCTTCAAAAACACCACTTGTCATAATTTGGATTAGCTGTAATAATTTCCCTAAATCAATGCACCTCAGCATAGTACAAGTCTAGCACAGTCCATCCCAAGGGGAAGGATATTCACAGGGGAAGAAATGGACATTGATTGCCTTTCCACCCCCCATGACCTACTTTGAGAATTTGTCATTTTACCTCATGCAGAACAATCCCAACACAATTAGGGATTCTACATAAGTGTCACCATAAGGTCCCACCCTCCTACATGATTCCACCGTAATCGCAAATCATCGTACTCACAAAGATGATGAAAGTGTGAATTAAGCTCTACCTTCTATGAACTGTTAACCTTGCCCATGCATGCATTAGGCCATGAACTAGTGCCATGTTTCCAATGCTTTGAAAAGACTTATGGTCCCTTAGGTACCCTTGTTTACCTTGGTTCATTAATATTTAATGGAGGCAAAGGCAACATAACTCACCCATTAACATTGATTTCTCTTTCCTTCAATTAAACCAATTTACTAGTCATGATATCAACTTCTTGGTTGTTAATCCTTAGCACATAAAAAAATACCAAAAAGAAAAAAAAAGAATGAAACATTTGATCTTCTTAACAACATTCTTAAGCCTTTCGTCTCGGGAGAAAGTAAAAACAACCATATATTACATAACCAATTTTAAATCACCAATCACAATTAAAAAAATGACTATTCTTTTCCACCAATAGCCTATGAAACAACAAGTATATCTCCACAAAATTAGTTGCAACCATACTGTATATTTTTTTTTATTTCGAGAGGGATTCTAGATGAGTGTCACCATAAGGTCCCACCCTCCTACATGATTCCACCGTATTCCACCGTAATCACAAATCATCGTACTCACAAAGATGATGAAAGTGTGAATTAAGCTCTACCTTTTATGAACTGTTAACCTTGCCCATGCATGAATTAGGCCATGAACTAGTGCCGTGTTTCCAATGCTTTGAAAAGACTTATCGTCCCTTAGGTACCCTTGTTTACCTTGGTTCATTAATATTTAATGGAGGGAAAGGCAACATAACTCACCCATTAACATTGATTTCTCTTTCCTTCAATTAAACCAATTTACTAATCATGATATCAACTTCTTGGTTGTTAATCCTTATCACATAAAAAAATACAGAAAAGAAAAAAAAAATAAAACATTTAACTTTTTTTAACAACATTCTTAAGCCTCTTGTCTCGGGAGAAAGTAAAAACATGACTATTCCTTGCTACCAATAAGCTATGAAACAATGCATATATCTTCACAAAATTATTGGAAACCATACTATTCCTACAATACTTTTTTTATTTCGAGAGGGAAGAGATTACCCCCCACTCTTAATATCATTATTAACAACTATCCTTAACATTATTATAAAAAATTGAGATGTTTAATGCTCGTGAAAATCCCTTACACTACCATTCAAACCTCACATACAATCAATTTGATTCCTATTAAACTATATTTATTATTAACAAATGAGAGATGCAAGGAAATAACCAAGCACTGTGCACTTGTGCCACATTCTTACAAATTTCTAGTTTTGATGGGACAATGGCAGTCAGGCATACGGCAGATACAATGTATGCAAACTAAACCAACATGCATGAATCAATTGATTATTGTCCTTTAGAACTATGATCGACTAAGTTGACAATGAGACCTGCGCACGATATTTCAACCTAGGTTTAGCAGTATCCGGAATAAGCTATGGGCGGTAGCATTTTTAATTGTAGATTTCAGAAATATTGACTAAACCTAATTTTATTTCTGTAAATTATTATCAACTCCAGGGACCCAATTTAAAAATTCTTCCATGTTATAGTAGAATTCTTCCTTTCCTACATTATCAGCTACTGTAAAACTGTTGGCGCTCTGCATATTACTTTGATCACAACAAATGATATCTTCAAACCCATTCATCTCCGCGGCCGCTACCCTGTAGAACTCATCTAATCCAAGATCTATTGAACAGCCCGATGGAGAGAATAGAGTCCAGTCTGATTCAAATAAACTCTCAGGCAAAGTAGCTGTATCTCCTGCCAAATGATCGTAATTTGGGGATTCCTCGTCTGCCAAACTCGACACGGCGCAAGTAGAGTTTCTACCTTCTGGTTCCACAAGATTAACATCTGCCATCACAAAGGCACCGCGCTCTGTAGCTTCTTTAACATTACACAATTCGAATGCTTCATCTGAACTGCAATAATTACTGCATCCGTAAGCGTTGGAGCCAACTGGTCTTCCAATTTCCGAGTGCTTGGCCGCCATTGTTAATTTGAAGGGGGTGGTTTTGAGCACATAATCTTGTGGGAGGGGAGGAGATTTCGACCTTATTTTCATCTTCTGCGTCTTCCAATTGGGTTGGAATTCGTTCATTGACTGCGTATTCTTGCGCAGATGTGTGTTCCAGTAGTTCTTGATTTCATTGCCTGTTCTACCAGGCAAACGTCCTGCTATCAGGGACCACCTAGCATTTCATTGTATACAATATGTGAGTTATTTGATCGTAGATTTTTTTGAATATTTTGAAATTTATTAATATCTCTAAGAATTTTTTTGAGTGATAGTTATATCAATATTTATTTGTCACGTTTTTCGAACAAATCAGAGTGATTCATCGTAAAAATAAGATGAAAAATCAGATAACAACTGGTTTAAATAGAGAGACAAATCATTATAACAACTATAATGAAATAACAATTTACTTCTACCTAAACTATAAACTAATATTCAATGATTTCCACATACCGATTACCCAGAAGGCGATGCAACCGAATAATAAGTTCCTCTTCGTCGGGAGAAATGCAACCACGTTTAATGTCGGGACGAAGATAGTTCAACCAACGCAATCTGCAACTCTTTCCACTCCGCTTGAGGCCTGCAAAACAAATTCTCTCAACTTTATTTAGCTTACCGATATCTTTATGCATCTGCATTAGTAGAGATTTTTCTGAGATTCACCTGCTTTTTGGGGGAGTTTTGTCCATCCACCACCATCGCCATGAATTTGAATGTATTGCGAGAGAATCATATCCTCCTCTTTGGTCCAGGCTCCCCGGCGGAGCCCTTCTACTGAGCAGCCAGGAGAGCTACCCATCATGTAATTCCACGGCTGATGATCTCCTCAACTGGTAATAGGCAGTCACGGCGCTGACATCTATAGATTTAGCCTTTTCAAAATAGCTGCTACAATAAATCGGAATCAAAACATTAATCAAAAGTGTTAACAGATTAATCAAAACATTATTTGATTAAAATGGTCGGAATCGTCGGTTAGAAGATAATGTTCTGATTAAACTCCTAACTGTTACATAAAAATCTGGCGTGTGAGCAATTTCCACCGACGAACGAATCGCCATGAGGGCCCTACGTCTTCTTCATGGTACTGAGCCTCGTCGTGTTAGTTCATGGTACTGAGCCTCGTCGTGTTAGTGAGCATGTGATCCGCGAGGTAATCAGCATGTGATCAAAGTCAATCCTTCAGGAAAAAGTGGACTTCTTTTTTTAATTAAATTTGATTAATGAAAAAGGTTAGTATATATTTTTTATAAAAATAATCAAAATGTTAAAAACATTATTAATATTTATATTAAATAAATGTAATTTAATTTATTTTATAATTATTTTTGAACTAAGAAAACGTGTGTATACCCAACACACAACGTTCACAGATCAAAAAATATGAGTAAAGAAAATAACAAAAAATGGAGTAAAAGCATTTAGATTTAGTGTTGTTTTTAGGAAGAATAGGAATAAATTTAATATTATTTTTAATTATGTATAAAGTAAAATGGATCCAGGGCAATTGAATTGGTAATATGAAATATGTGAAGATTTAGAGATCCAAGCTTTAAATCTTTTTATTTGTGACCCTTTGAATTATTAGGATTAGCATATTGGATAAGAATTTGTGAATTTTGATTTAGCTACAAATAATTTGGTAGAAGATTACTTTCTCAATCTATCTTAAATCTCATTATAATTGGTGACTCTAGAAAAATAATTTGATATCTTTAAATAAGCTTTTTTTTAAATAAACCAACTTGAGCTTTTAAGGTTAGCATATTGCATAAGAATTTGTGAATTTTGATTTAGCTACCAGTCAAATATTACTCTCTATTTCAAAAAGTTTATCTGGCCTCTATCAAATCTATCTTGAATCTCACTATAATTGATGTCTCTAAGACCATAATTTGATATCTTTAAATAGGCTCTTGTCCCTATAATGTAGACTTAGACTTAACTCGATAATCAATCAAACCATCACAATCTTACGATCTTTTGGACAAGTCCATTTTTCCATGTGTTCCAAGTTAAAAATCAACTCGCTAACACCCAAGCCCAAAGCCAATCATGTGCTTTAGACCGCATAAGTGGTCCTCACCATCAAAGAGAGATGCAACAATTTTCCTATCCTATAATGAGCTCACCTACACATGGACATGTGATCGAGGCGCCCACATAACTATCTTTTTTCACCCTCATGTTTCGTATATTAAATTGACCTTATCCATGGCTTCTCCATCTTACTAGTAATCCTCGCATACCTCTCACCTATCTCTTAGAGGGTTTCATCTGTATGTTTGGTTCCTCGATCATTCTAGTGTGACGGCTACTTTTTTAATGGATATCCCAATCAATTTGGCTCTACTCGGTTTCAAGTCTACCTACACGATGCCGTATTCCACTCTTGGTTCTCCTTTTCCCCTAGTTTCTGTTTTGTGCTCCCTACCTCTATTTCCTCACTTACATTGCTACCCTCCATTTTCTCAACTTTGTCATGATGGCGCACAAAGAATCCTATGTTCATAGAACCACCCAGGACCTTCAAGAGGATGGCATAGCTTGCATAATGACCAACATTGGACTCTTTTGGTTAAAATTATGTGTTTGGAGTCCCAAGTGGAGCTCCTATTTAACGTTGTTATACAACACAAGCATTTGTTTTTCCCTCCATGGTGGTTGAATTATAGTTGGAATGAGAAAAGAATCATCGAAGAAAGACTTTTCCAACATCTTCAAACAAGACATCATCTCCTTCAGGCACCCAATTCCACATTGACTTGAATATTCTAAAGGTGGGGTGGAACCATAGCAAGGTTCAACAACCTTCTCAAATATAATTATGGCATATAACATAAGTTATGAATATTGGATGGCATATGTACATCTTATTATTTTGATATCAATATAGGTTCATCATCAAGACCAGATGAAGAAGCAAACCATGGCAAAGGCTTAAATAGAGAGCAATGTAGAGACATAATTTCAAGTAATGAGAGAATTTTATGTCTCTACATTGCTCTCTATTTAAGCTTTTTCCATGGTTTGCCTCTTCATCTAGTCTTGATGATGAACCACACTTGTTGGTTCGAAATGCCTCGGCCAAAAAATTCTCTATGTAATTTCTACCAAAAAAACTTTCTTTAACACACATAATTTAAAAATATATATTAAAATATTTAATTCATTTTTATATTTAATCTAAAAATCTTTCCATTTGAAATTCACACATAACATATACATAAATACACTTTCATGTTAAAATATCAATATAAATCCATTTTCAAAGTGAAAGGTGTGAATGGTTTGAAAACAATGAACCTCAAACATCCAGAGCTGGAAGGAAGTGGGAGGTGTTACAAGCTCCCTCATTGTTTGGAAGCTTCCGCACTCTAGCATTGCCAGCTAATTTACTATGACCTGCTTCCGTGCTAGGGAGGTATCTGCGTATGGCGTGGACAGATGTTGCGTAAGGCGTGGACAGATATAGTCAGAATTGCGTACATAAGATGGCTTTTGCAGGTACAGAATACTTAGAAAAGTTGGACGACGGTGTGGAAAATTTTGTGAAAAGATGGCAAGGTGCAGGATAGCCAGGAAAATGCTAAAGTTGTGGCCACAGTAGGAAAGGGGGATCTGATAAAATGACTTCGGCCAAACAATTGTTTCAAGTCAAACGCTATGCTTTTCATGTTAGTGTTTCACGATAGTTCGAATTTGGGATGTTTTTTCTTTGGTTTCTTATAATCCAGTTGTTAAAGTATATAATTTAGATGATATAATTGTTAGACTATGTAATTTTTATGTGATTTTATTTGGTTTGTTATTAGTATCGTGTAAAATTAGATAGAGTTATTTTTAACGGAGTTTAATTTAAATTTTTAAGGAGTGGTTGGAACATTTTTGTCCAATTTATTACCAGAGTCGTTGAGGAGAATGCAGAGTTCTATTGAAACTATTTGAGCAGATCTATACCAAAGGGAGCAGATCTATACCCAAAGGGATGTGTAGAGGAGAATGTTCACAAATCACTTCTAGCCAGCTTATTAGTAGAGCTTCTTAGAGCAGATCTATCCAAAGGGACGCGTAGAGGAGAATGTCCACATCCATGGAAACTATCAGAGCAGATCCACGTGAAGGGATCACTTTCACTTCCAATACCCACGTCCATGGAAACTATCAAAGTAGATCCACCCAAAGGGATGCTTAGAGGGGTCACTTTCACTTCCAATGCCCAGGTCCATGTAAACTATCAAAGTAGATCCACCCAAAGGGATGCTTAGAGGGATCACTTTCACTTCCAATGCCCAACTATCAAAGTAGATCCACCCAAAGGGATGGGTAGAGGAGAATGTCCACATCCATGGAAACTATCAGAGCCGATCCATGTGAAGGGATCACTTTCACTTCCAATGCCCACTTCCATGGAAACTATCAAAAGGGGTGCTTAGAGGGATCACTTTCACTTCCAATGCCTAACTATTAAAGTAGATCCACCCAAAGGGATGCTTAAAGGGATCACTTTCACTTCCAATGCCCCACTATCAAAGTAGATCCACCCAAAGGGATGCTTAGAGGGATCACTTTCACTTCCAATGCCCACGTCCATGGAAACTATCAAAGTAGATCCACCCAAAGAGATGCTTAGAGGGATCACTTTCAGTGCCAATGCCCACGTCCATGGAAACTATCAAAGTAGATCCACCCAAAGGGATGCTTAGAGGAGAATATCCACTTTCCACACGAATGGATCACTTTGGGCTAGCTCATTAGCAAAGCCTACTAAGGGATCACTTCAACATAGGTTAACGCCAAGAGGGTAGAGGAGAATTGATCCCATGAAATACCATTAGCAAGGTGCTTTAACTACTAGACCTTGACCAATTGAGCTAACACTTGGACTTATTTTGAAATTTATCTTAATATAAAATAAAATCTAACTATTTTGAGAAAATATGAACTTAATTTGATTATAGATTTATAAAAACAAAGTAAAACAATTGATTTCACATCTATCATCAAATTTCAAAATATTATTAAAAAAGTGTTTAATTTTTGCTTATCTATTTATTTTTCATGTATTCTATACACACATTTTTGCCCAAAAAAAATTGGGTTTTTTGGGCAGAATTTTGATTAAATCTAGTAAAAAAAAAAATTATAATTATGAAATTTGGAGTGCTCTATAGATTTTTTATGATATTCCATTGTTTCCTAGGACTAAAAAAAAAAAAAAAAAAATAATCATGTTGCCTAAACATACATTTTTAACCGAAAAAATAAAATAAAACAAAACAAAACAAAACAAAACAATAAAAAAATTGGCTTTTTGACAAAATTTTGATTAAATCTGATAACTTTTTTATAAAACCAAATTACAATTATAAAATTTGGAGTGATCCGTCGGTTTTTGATAATACTGAATCTTTTTCGAGTACTAAAATCATCATGATTAAAACTAAAATTTTGCAACATACAAATCGCCGAATTCGAAAAAAAAATATTCTAGAAAATTGTGGACAACGCCTTTATTTTAAAAACAATAAAGAGTCCATGTAACATCCATTACGAAATTCTTGTTAGCCTAGAGTACAATATTTACATGATATACAACTGAGTGATCAGTGATATCACTATATTATATATACATGCTCGATGAAACAATATATGCTGCTTAGTAACGTCACATACAATGAGAATCAATCACGGGTGGGGAGCGGGAAAGATTACTGCCCCAACTGCATGAACTGTGCACTAGTTTGCTCACGTTTAATCATACTTACCAAAACCGTGGGAATGATTAAAAAAAAATCATGTTAGAATTTGTTAGAATCTCTCCATTACCTCCACACTTATTCGTCTTAAACAACGATGTTTGTATTTGGGTTGTGATTTATTTTTGGAGTTGTTTTTAGTGTGATTTTTTGGACTTTTCGAAGGTGAAATCTTGATTTGTGTTATTTAAACCATTTTTTAATTGTATATATGGATTCTAACACCCTAAAAAACTCTGAGGGCACTTCGATTGTGCACGGATTACCCATCAAACTTGTAATTTCAATAATTTCTGTTTGATTTTAGAGAAATTAGACTAGAAAAACCCACTACAAAAACTTCCAAAAAATCACACTAAAAAACACTCATTTATTTTTCCAGACAAATATAAAAATTTTTGAAATTACCTTAAATTTAACTTATTTTTTAAATATCAAGAATTCCACGTATCAGATATTTATTTTTTTAATTAATTTCAAGATATATTAGAAAAGTGTGATAAAATTAATTTCAAGATATATTAGAAAAGTGTAATAAAATGTTATGATGATTGATCAAAATTAGAGAATGTTTATTAACTATAATTAAACCGTAGGTATTTTTTTAAGGGTAGTTTGATTGGTAATATGAAATTGTTGTGAAATTTGAGGTTTAAAGTTCTAATTTGTGGATTTTGTGAAGATTTTACGATAACGTGTTTAAACTTCAAACAGAGGAATAAATTTTATTTTGAAAATTTTATATGTAAAAATTGAAATGAAAAATTATACACAATAGATAATTTAATATTAGTAGTTAAGATTACACTTTAAATAGAGGTATAAATTTATTTTGAAATTTTCATATATAAAAATGGAAATGGAAAATTATATAGATAGATAAATTTAAAATATTGGTAGTCAAGATTATATTAGATATAGTTATTTCATAATTGTCATAATGAGTTAATTTCAACATGTCTCCAGAGACTAGTCAAGATTACATTAGATATAATTATTTTATAAATGTCATAATGAGTTAATCTCAACATGTCTCCAGAGACTAGTCAAGATTACACTAGATATAACTATTTCATAAATGTCACAATGAGCTACTATCAACATGTCTTCATAGACGTTAACCTACCTAGTTGGGAAAAATAATTGTTTATGATTATGGTTTCTTGCAGAGAATAGACTTAAAAATGTCAAAAATAAATAAATAGAGGAACCTCTCTAAGTGGAAAATGAGGTGTGATAATAACAAAGCTACAAATAAAAAAAGAAAGAAAACAAAACCTCAAAATAAAAATAAAAATAAAAGGTGACCAAAAAAAACAAAACAAAACTTCAAAATAGAAAAAGGGTGACATTTCATCACCTCTTTGTTTCAAATTCCAACATTTTTTTAGCCATGCCATTAAGAATCAAAATCATATTATGAAAACCTTAAAATTCCAATAATTTTCAAATATGGAATTACAAACCAAATATCATAAGCATGAAAATTCATTTTTCAACTATAAAATTAAAACCAAATATCACGAGTATTAAAAACCTTAAAAAAAAATCCAACCATGTCATTAAAGACCAATATCATGAGTGAAAAACACTAAAAATCAATAGAGAGTCGTTCTACTGAAAGCAATTTGTTTTTTAAAAATGTGTATTATAGCTCATTTGAAATCTTAGTGTAAGACAAATTGACTCGTTGTCAATGTCACACTACAATTGCAATATTTTTTAACTATGACCGATAAATGGGGCTACTCGCTTGAGCTGTTGGGCAGGGCTGCTTGGCTTGGCTTATAGGTTGGGCTTACACGCTATTCAGCTTAGCTCCCAGGCTCAGTTGAGCTTATAAGATTGGATATTTTTCTTTGCTACTCCACTGGGCTACTTGCCTGGGTAAATTTGCTTGGCTCTCAGGCTCAGTTGCTCGGTTGCACTCCGCTCGGTTAAGCTACTTGGGCTTGGTTGCCCAGTTAAGCTACTTGGTTGGGCTACTTAGCTTAGCTACTAGACCGAAGACATTCATTGACAGAGGGTCTTTGATAGTCAGTACTCGATACATCACTACTACACCAAGGGCACTTTTGAGACATTTTTTTGAGACAAAACAAATATTTTGTCTCAAAAAAAGTCTTTTGTCTCCAAAACTCATTTTTTATTTTACATTAAAAATTAATATCAATTGATTTGTCTCAAATATAAGGTTTAAGACAAAAATAGGTTGAGACAAAAATATTCTAAGACAAAACTTTATGTTTAAGACAAAAATAGTTTAAGACAAAAATATTTTAAGATAAAACTAGTTTGAGACAAAAATATTTTAAGACAACTTTATATTTAAGACAAAAATAATTTAAGAGGAAAATATTTTGAGGCAAAACTTTATATTTAAGACAAAAGTAGTTTGAGACAAAAATTTAAAGACAAAAA
>APFE030590378.1:268093-327828 GCA_000404065.3 Pinus taeda | reverse complement strand
TGTTTATTACATAGCTTAGAAGATGAAGAGTATTACCACTTGTTTATTTAAGCTACTGAGGTTGTGACCAACATGAACTTATGACTAACCAGGCACGATGCAAGGCATCCTAAGTGGGATGAAAGATGTTTGATGATATGTATGTAGTCAGTACACTCCTCTGCATTACTCCTTTGCATTAATCCTTGCTTTGTATCTTGCATGTACCCTCACCGCTTGTCAGATTTGGCTACCTGCTACCAATAGTCTCTTAGCTCTTTCCTAACAAAGCAGGTGAAGGAATTTCCTTCAACCTGATTTCTTCGAGGCTCTTCATAGAAATTATAGAGCTAAGAGAAGGAGATGTGGAATATCACTATCAAACTCTTGAAAATACTTTGCATGTTCGAATATATCCAAACAATTAAGCTACCACTCAACAACATTGTCAATCTTGGAAGACTCAAGAAAGATCACATCTCTAGATATTATAAACTTCTTATTCACTTCATCATAGAGATGGTATGCTTTGGAGGTATGAGTACACAAAGAAGATACATTTGTGACTCCTTGCACTGAGTTTTTTTATCTATTCCTTAGGTATGAAGGCATAATATGAGGAACCAAAAATCTTGAGATTCCTCATCGAAGGAATGTGACCATACAACATTTCATAGGGAGTCTTGTTTCTAATAGCAAGAGTTGGACACCTATTATTTATATACACAACACATAGAACCACATCAGCCCAAAACCTTATGAACTTAACATGTGAACTATGCCAAGTTCATAGTGAAAGTAATACATTCCAATGAACTATGTTTTGAAAAATGCAGCAAGAAATTTTCAATTTGATTTTTCCTTGATTAAATTGGAAAAATTCAAATTTCCACATCAACAGACAACTTGGATGATGTTAACTTGTGTGACATGGCTTGTGTCACCTAGTTTACTCAATAAATTCGAGTTGGAGGAGTTAGAGTTCAGTTCTTCATATTCGATTGCTAACTTGTGGCAATAAAGGTCAATTATCTCAGGTTGTTGTCAGTTAAACTAGTTCTAACTTTTGGAGGAACTAGTGGAAGGTCATTTAAGCAGTGGGACTTCATTCAAACTCAGTGATCATCTAGTTAACTGATCAATCAACCCAAAATAGTTGGGGCATGAAGAGAAGTCAAGTCCCCTAAAATTGGTGGAGATTCGAAGGTATTTTTAATTTCTTGTAGCTCACACAGTTGCAAGAACTTGCTATAACCATAGGGGAGGAGGTAGCTTGATTAGGAGATTCTTATGAAATTAGAGAGCGAATGATTTTTGGTAGCATTAATAGCCTACCAGCAATTTGTTTTGCACCACACTTCAATGTTTTGGGCATGGTTTTTGATTAGGTGCAATTATTGCATAATCATATTCCTCATGAGACTTTGCAGCAGAAGTTGATCTTTAATCCATTGCAAGCACTTGACCTAGCTTAGGGAACCATCAAATACCCCTCCCAAGTTGCACCTCAACATTGAAATTTTCTTTTTCAGTAGACATTCATTTTATCCATTAGATCATTTCTTCCACTGTGACAGTCCAACAACACCCCTACCAGCATATGCTTGACAATCCATCTCATCTTTATTGCTATCTTATAAACACTCTTAAATCTTGTGTCTCCAATATAAAAGAGGAAGAACCAGAAAGGGCCTTCTTGGCCCTCTTCACAACCCACAATATGTTTAGCTTCTCTCTTATGCTTACACTCTAGTCTTCTCGCAGCTTCGGAATGGTGAATCTTAAACACAGTCTCATGATGTCCATTCAAGGAAGCATAATTCACCCTTTGTTTGAATCAAATTACCCCCCTAACATTCCCTTTACCTTTACATGCAGGCATATATTTTCCTTCTGGATGACTGTTAAGCTTCCCATCTCTATTTCGCCTCCCTCTCCTACCCTCATGAACCCAATAAGCTGAATTTAACCAATCTCAATGTATCTGAGATAAACAGTCCATCCAACTT
Source organism: Pinus taeda (assembly GCA_000404065.3). Taxonomy (NCBI): domain Eukaryota; kingdom Viridiplantae; phylum Streptophyta; class Pinopsida; order Pinales; family Pinaceae; genus Pinus; species Pinus taeda. The sequence goes on along the minus strand of APFE030590378.1, from coordinate 325,840 downwards.
AGGAAAGGGCCTTCGGGAAGCAATCAAGATCAAAGTGGACCAATGGACCCATATTCAGCAGCTGGACTACGAACAAATCCCATTCAAATGTAAGGTATGGCATGAATATGGTCATTTTGATAATAGGTGTGGTAAACTAAAAGAAAATGAAATGAATGAAAATGTTGAAGCCAGTGAAGACACATGGGAACAAGTCAAAAAAAAGAAAGCAAACCCCAAACAGTCTGGCCCAAAACCAAAGCCTCCCCCAGAAATCCAAGCTGCAGTCTTCTCCTCCCCTCTCATCTTGACTTAGCCATTACCCTCTACATCAAACCCCTTTGAATCTTTGGAGGAAGAAGACCCCTCATCCCCCCACTCTCCTCCTGATCCCTAGGAGCCCCCTCTCCCTGAAAGCCAATGCCAAGACACTATCGAATCCTCATTGCCTCTTACTATTTCCTCTTAGCCTCTTCTTGATCCTCCCCTCAATAGAATCACCAGAAGCTCATCTAAAGATCACAGGGGTTCTAGTGAACCCTCCAAGAAACCTGGCCCAGGCAGGAAATCTGCTAAGCAGCACAGGGATGAGAACGCACAAAAGGACATAGCAATGGGAACGCAGACACCCATAGAAACTTATATCTTGGGGAAACATGACAAAAAAGAAATTAGCAAGGACCAAGGGGGGCGAGCACCTCCCCGCATACTGCATATCCAATGATAAAAATATTATCTTGGAACATCAGGGGACTTGGGCACCCCTCTAAGGTAGCAGCCCTAAGGGATCTTATCATTTCTGAGATGCCAAGAATTATTATGTTACAAGAAACAAAACAAAACCACAAGGAAATGAATAAAGTCATTGAGCAGCAGAGACAGTATAGAGGAAGCATTAGTGAGGCAAGAGGAACCTCAGGAGGAATAGCAACAATTTGGAATCAAGGTATATGGAACTGTATTTTGGAAACAATAAATCAACACTGGATCAAAACAACTCTGGAAAATAAAGCAGATCAGCAAGCCATTATCATCTACAACATCTATGTGCCGAATCACTGCAGAGATAAGGATAGTTGTTGGCATGATCTAAAAGATAGTCTGGACGCAGAAGAGAACACTAACATTATTCTAGGAGGTGACTTTAATTTAATCCTCCATGCCAATGAGAAAAGGGGAGGCAGTTTTATGACTGATCCATATAGAATACAGTTGGAAAATATCATGCAGGAGCATGATCTTATGGATGTCACTCCAAAAACTGTAGATACACCTGGAACAACCATAGGATGGGTGTTGGTAACGTCATGGAGTAGTTGGACAAAATTCTCATCAATATTACACTTCTCTCTGCTTTCTCCATCAGATATGCTAACATTCTAACGTGCTCTGCCTCTGACCAGTTCCCAATAACTCTAATGCTGGAAAATCATAGGCCACTTGGGCCCCTTCCATTCAGATACAGTTCTCTCTGGAATGATATACCAACAGTTGCAGGAATTGTTTATAGCTCTTAGATCCAACACATGTAAGGCTCTCTCGGTTTCATTTGGGAAACAAAAATACGGAAAACAAAACAAGCCATCAAAGAATGGGCTAAAACAAAGTATCAACAACCAGAGAAGGTAAAAAAAGAAATTAAGAACAATCTGGAGAGTATCCAAAGACCAATAGAGGATAATGGCCTTTCCCAAGAGAACAAACAACAGGAAAATGAACTCTACTTACAACTATATCGAGTTAACAGAGAAGAGGAAACAAAATGGAGGCTCAAGTCGAGACAATTATGGTTACAAGAGGGTGACAAGGACTCAGTTTTTTTTCACAAGCAAAAAACAACCAGAAAGATAAGGAAAATGTTAGCTCCATCCTAGATGTAGAAGGTGATAGAAAAAGCACTCAGGAAGCCATTCGAAGAGCTGTTACAGATCACTATCGGGACTTGCTATAGATAGGCTTAGGATTTCTTTCATTTTTCTTGCATTTAGATTTAATTCTACATTCCTAGAAGTCCTCTTATCAAAGGGGAAAAATTTAGTTGTGGCTTGGTTGAGCCCCAAATCAGCTTTAGGATCACTTTCTTGTGTGATCAGTAAGAGCGTTGATCTGATTTCTCTTCTCTATTGGTAAGTAAAAGGCATACTTTAAGCCATTAGTGATAGAAAGAAGGTAACTTGACCTAGTTTAACCAGTTAGAACCACCATTTCAATGGAAAATGAGCTGCTTTAAGTTCCCGGCTAGGTGGTCTCCCTTATAATGTTGAGGCAAAGAATTTCGAGCCTTCAACAGGTACATAGACACAACTCACAACTATCGTGTGTACTCTCCATCTCTCAGGATGAAAATGGTCACAAGAGATGTGAAGTTTGATGAGGAGAAGGAAATGAGGTGTTCTCCTGAGAGGGAGCTTCAATTGCAGCATGATCAGGAGCTTTTGGCTCCAAAGGAAGAACCTCAGAAAGTTTTGGAGTAGCCACAAGCAAAGGAGCAGAGAGTGGAGACATCTAGAGAAGGAAGTAAGCAGACCAGGGAAGCTAACAAATTATTGCAGGATTCTCGAGAGCATGTGGGAGCACCCACATCACAGTGCAAGCAAAGGAGGTCATAGGATTAGTACATTGGGTACATGGCTTTGATGAGTGAGCTAGTTGAGACATAAACATCTTCATTCAAGGAAGCAGTGCAATAACCAATATGGGTTGATGCTATGGTAGAGGAATATGATTCCATTTTCAGAAACAGTGTTTTGGAATTGGTCCAAAGACCAACAAACACATCAGTGGTTGGTTCGAGATGGATTGATAAGATAAAGCATGCAGAAGACGGGAGCATAGAGAAACACAAGGCCTGATTTATGGCCAAGGGGTTCTCTCGGGTGGAGGGAATTGACTACGAGGAGGCCTTTGCTCCAGTAGCAAGGTACTCATCCATCAAGTCAATTCTAGAACTGTTAGCACAGATGAGGTGGAAGATCCACCAAATTGATGTGAAGATAACATTCCTAATGAAGTTATTGAGGAGGAGGTGTATATTGAGCAATTGAAGGGGTTTGAGACCTTCAACAGAGAGTCGCATGTGTGCAGACTCAAGCAAGCATTGTATGGACTCAAACAAGCACCCCGTGCTTGGTATACTAGGATCGATAACTATCTCACTTGTTTGGGCTTCACCAAAACTGAAGCAGATGCAAACCTTTTTCACATTGTGGTAGAAGGTAAATTATTGATTATTGTGCTATATGTCAATGAATTGATCCTTACTAGTGATGAGTAGCTCATCAAATCTTGAAAGGAGGACCTTGCAAGAGAGTTTGAGATGAAGGACATGGGCCTCATGTAGCACTTCCTTGGGTTGGAAGTATGGAAAGGAGATGGGGAACTGTTTGTCTCTCAGGGCAAGTTGCTTTTCCTTAGATAAATCTCTGTGTATGTGTGTTGAATCTTGATGTGTGTTGATGATATGAGTTCTCGATCGTGAATTTACTTCTGCAGATCAATAGAGTAGCTTCTAGTCTTGTGATTTAGAAAATTTCATGAGTAGTTAGAATTTGCACATTAATTTCTACAATCCCCACTTTTAAAAATAGGTACAATAAAGCTTTGAGTCCAGGGTTTAGGGAAGTCTTGCTTGATTGTTAAATAAAAAAGGACATGCAAAGCAATTTTTAAGATTTTTGTTTGGTAGCTTTTGATGTTCTTAAATTTTCCCTTTACAAGTTTTTTAACCTCAAACTGTATATTTTCTAAAGAAAAAAAAATTTTTTCTATAGAAAAGGTTTGAATATTCCTCAGATTAAGGGAAGTGAGAATTGACTTCTTTAGCAATGGGGGCCAAAAGAGATTTAAGGTACCAATCCATATAGACACAGTCTTAGAATTCAGGAGCTTTACATATGCTCCTCCTTCTATGTCATTCTTGAACATGATCAGATAGGCCAGTGGAAAACGTTTGACTAAAAGAAGTGAAAATTTTGTTACTAGTGTCATAACAGAAAGGTAACTTGTAATAGGCTATAAAATCTTTGGCAAGAGTCACAAAAGTGGAATGAGTGGATCTGGTTTGATCAACATACCACTTAGCAATAGCTCCAGTAAGAGTGCAGTAGAAAAGGCGAAGACAAATGGAGTCTTATATGATAGAATTGGATGAACACCACATATGGAATGAGTGAACATGATTTGTGGGATCTTCTCTAGGATTACCTTCAAAATTGGGGATGTCGGAAGGAATCTTGGTAGGCATAACTGGCCAATTTGGGTCATGAAGAAGGGGGTCGTTGATGAGCTGGCTGAATTATGGAGACTTAAACTAGCCATAAAAGGAGGCAATGGAGTAGAAGTGCCCATATTAGTGAAGGTTACGCTCATGGGGTTACCCTAGTTAGTACTTGGGTTACACCCTGGTTTCCCACACCCGCATTGGTGCTTGACATGGTGATGGTACAACATTGAGAAGATGCGGAATGAAATGAAGAATTGGAAGAATCAGTAGAACTAGAGTCAAAATGAGGACTCAATGGAGGACTCAGAAGATGTACTTTAACTTGATGAGGAGGAGTAATATGTCCTAATAGAAACTGAGGGTGAAGGCCTCAAATTCTCTGTGACAAATGCCTAGGGGGCACAATGATGTCAAGACAATGATGACCTTAAGGACTAAACAGTGATGATAGGAGAAAAAGAGAAAAAAATAGCAAGAAAACACCTAGTGCAGTGGTTCCAAGTGTAAACCAACTATATTAATGATGCTACTCTAGTACAAGCAAGCACGTCCTATAAAAGAAAAACACCTCTAGCCTATAGGTGGTCTAAATCATCAAACAATCCTAAATTTATTGTTTCAGATGGCCTTCCAAGAACTTCTTACTTGATGGTTTATGATACCCACAAGCAGAACTGTCTAGAGAAAGGTAAGGTAGAGAACCAACTAGTTCCCACAACTAGTCATATAGGGATTTTTCATAAGATTGGTCACTATGGGTACCTTCATCCCATAGAGGTGGTTGAGTCTTGAGCTTCTTGGTGATCAGCCATCACATGGGATTCCATGCCAAGGGTTGGGTATCCCTGAGGAGAACCGCTCACACAATGACCTAGCCTAACCCCCTTTGAATTGGTTTTTTGATGCGCTTCGACTTTGGACCGTGGGAATGTGAAGGATTTTAAGCTCCCTAATATGTCAAATTCTATGTCTCAATGTAAGTGATCGATGGGTGTTATTGGAAGCCTATCCCACTGATCCTACACCTAAAATACATAGATTCTTTGGCCCTAGTGCCCAAGTGGGCTTAATATATGTATGTTAAATTATTAAGGTGTGGTGTTTCAAGTCTTGTCTTGGCAGTGTTAACCAATCTCATGCTCGTTTAGCACCTGAGTGTGTGAAAATGATGTGTCAAGTGGATGAGTTAATTAAGAATGTTTTATGATGCCATGTGTTGTTAAAAATAAAGCACTGAAAGACTATAAATAATGATGAAAAGGACAGGAAAATAAACATCCAATCAAGTACACAAAACCCCACCCAAAAAGGCTCTCAAGAAGCTCAGGAAGAGAAGTAAAACAAGCTACTCAAAGACACATAAAATGCCTAAAAGACCTAATGTTAAAGGTATTGAGATCTAGAGGCACTAATCTGCTGTAAATGGTGTAGACACACAAAACAAATCAGAGGTGACAAATGGTGAAAAGGATAGGTTTTAAGCTCCAAAACCTAGGATGTTGACGGGGATCTTAAGGGGGAAAGGAAAAACCCAAACTCTAAAGGGATAAAAGGTGAAATAAACCTATCCACAAGTCATGTAAAGTAATGGATTAGACTCTAAAAATTAGTGGTTGAAAATGATGAAACCATAGACTCCTCATGTAGCCAATATATTCCTAAAATGGTGGAGGTGTACTCCCCTAGGGGGATTTTTCCTTCCTCAAAGAGAAAAACTAAGGGAATCTAGGCCTACGGGATACTGAAATAGAGATAAGAAACCTTCCCAATACACACACAACACTCTCAACAAGTCTGGAAAAATTCTGAAAAATTCTTGGAAAAAATCCAAAAGGCACGTACTAACCTGGAAATAATGAAAAACACAGATAATGGGCCAAAAAGTGTGCTCTGGAATGTAGATATTGGGTTGAAAAGTGTGTTTTTCTCCTGGGACTCTCAGTCAATAGATCTTGCACAGATTTTGTTTTCTCCTTCAAGGTGCAGCCTTTGTAAGGTAAACCAAGAAAGCGTAGTTCATCTGATGCTCGAATGCACCTTTACTTTGCAGATTTGGACAGAATTATTGGGAACTCCGAGTTTCAGCATCGTGTTGCCTTCCTCCATCCCTGATATTTTTACTAAATGGTTGCAAAGGTATCTGGGGACTCCCCCAAAAAACAAAATTATCAGAGCTGCTTGGACTGCTCTCCAAAAAATAATCTGTTGGCAGGTTTGGCTTGAGAGAAATAAAAGGATTTTTAGAAGCTATGAACAAGAGGCCAAGCTTGTGGCAGTCAAGATTAAAAGCCAACTTAAAGAGAATCTGAGAGATATTAAGGATGATTTAAATCTCAGTCAGCAAGATATAAATTGGGGCTTCGATCTTGAACTCCAGTTTCAAAAAAGTGTAAACAATATCTCCCTCCTCAAAGATTGGAAAATAAGAATTTCATCAAATGAATTCAAAGACTAGGCCACAAAGCAGCAGAGATTCTCCCTCTTTTTTGACGGGGCTGCAAAGGCCAATCCTGGAAGAGCTAGAGCTGGAGGCGTCATTTTGAATCTCGATGGCATAAGGATACACAGTTTCGCCTGGGGTCTAGGCATAGCTTCTAGCATTCAAGTTGAGGCTTTGGCTCTTTTCCAAGGTCTCAAGATTATGAAAATGTTGAACATCAGGGAGGAAAATGTAATAGGGGACTCCCAAGTAATAATTAATACTATGGTGACTCATTCTAAGCCAACGGATCTAAGGCTTGCAAGGCTGATTTTTAGAGTAACAGATCTTAGAGACTCCTTCCAGAATTTGAATTTTTATCATGTGTTGAGAGCTAACAATAAGGAGGCGAACATCGAAGCCAACAAAGCTACCCTCCTTACTGTTGGAGCCTTAATCAGAGGAGGACAAGAATCATGGGAACCAATTCCTTAATTTAGATAGTTGTCGTGTTTTACTACATTTTGTTAAACTAGTTTGTATGTATCCATAAAGTTGGGAAAATCTCAGAAATAGACTACATAGTAGTAGGCAAAAAGAGATGTGAGCTAAGCATAAACATCATGACCTTGCATGGTTGTACGGTTCTTGTGGAATCAGACTCACCTTGTGTAAACCGGTTTTTGGCATTAAGGCCAAGTATTTAATAGATTCACTATCCGTTTCTGTAAAAAAAAAAGAAAATGAAGGGTAGCGCTGAGTTTCAGGGTGATCTGCGCGCGCATTCTGAACTAGAGCTCCCGCGCCCCTGCTTCCTCGGCCCCTGCGGCCCTTCGCAGGCCCCCTGCCTGGCAGCCCTTGCTGCTGGGCTCTCAATCCTAGCAGCCCACTGTCTCAAGAAATTGTGTAGTTTTTTCCCTTAACTACCTAGTCTACCTTGGATCCTAAAACTGCGTAGATGTGTCCTCCTAGGGCCTCATCCCATAGCAGTGGCTTGTATCCTAAAACTATGTAAATGTGTCCCCCCAGGGCTTCATCCCGCAACAGTCATTGCCCGCTGAAACTACACAATTATGTCTCTCAGGGGCCATGAAGAATGATGACATGGTAGATGACTCTCAAGGAGCTAAGGAGAAAAATAAGAAGACTGAGAAACCGAAGGTATGAGAGAATATCAGTACCGCATGAAGAATCCATCTGATGCATAACCCTTTGGAGGCTAGGTATGGAAAACAAAGCACATCTTTTGAAATACACCTCTTAGTGTAGCTTAAAATGTTTCTTATCATTGTCGAATCATTCTGTCTTCAATGACATGCATGGTTGAAAGAACTGAAAGTCATTCCACGTGTTTCCTCTTAATGTCTTACTCCCTTTCACTTGTTTATTACATAACTTAGAAGATGAAGAGTATTACCATTTGTTTATTTAAGCTATGGAGGTTGTGACCAACATGATCTTATGAGTAACCAGGCATGATGCAAGGAATCCTAAGTGGGATGAAATATGTTTGATGATATGTATATAGTCAGTACACTCCTTTGCATTAATCCTTGCTTTGTATCTTACATGTACCCTCACTACTTGTCAGATTTGGCTACCAGCTGCCAGTAGTCTCTTAGCTCTTTCCTGACAAAGCAAGGGAAGGAATTTCCTTCAACCTGATTTATTCAAGGCTCTTCATAGAAAGTATAGAGCTAAGAGAAGGAGATGTAGAACCTCACTATAAAACTCTTGAAAATACTTTGCATGTTCAAATCTATCCAAACGATTACGCTGCCACTCAACGACGTTGTCAATCTTGGAAGACTCAAGAAGGATCACATCTCTAGATATTACAAACTTCTTATTCACTTTATCATAGAGATGGTATTCTTTGGAGGTATGAGTATCCAAAGAACATACATTTGGGACTCCTTGCACTAAGTTTTTTTATTTGTTCCTTAGGTATCAAGGCATAACAGGAGGAACCAAAAACCCTGAGATGCCTCACTGAAGGAATGTGGCCATACCACATTTCATAGGGAGCCTTGTTTCTGATAGCATGAGATGGACACCTATTCTTGGAGATCAGCCCTTGAATCAGATGGAAAAACTGGAAAATATCAAAACTTGGCTTCAGGCCAGCAATCTGGAAACCCTTTGGGACATCTCCAATTGGACAAATGATGCAGAAAGCCTATGGGATGGTTTGAATTTGGGGGAGGTCCCTCATTGGCTGGATGGTGAAGCCAATTTATTGTTGGATTTTCTCCAAGGAAAATCTCCCTTAAAGGCCTCTTCTAAGGACAAAAGAGGGTGGGGTTCTCTTTAAGGCTCTTACTTAGCAGTAGAAGGTTACAAAAGTATGATGGTTGTCCCTAGCGTCCCCCCAGAGCCAACTCAATGGAAATTTATTTGGTCTTTTCCTGCTCTCCCCAAAATTGACTTCTTTTGCTGGACTCTGGCGCATAAAAGTATCCTCACTAGAGATAACCTGAGGAAGCGTGGAATGGAAGGTCCCTCCAGGTGCCCTCTTTGTGCATTGGATGAAGAAATGGCTAACCACCTGTTCTTATTGTGCCCCTTTGCTCAAGAAGTTTGGAAGGGTGTCCTGATGTTAGGACCTGACAAAATAGAGCTTCCAGGAAATATTCAGGACCTGCAAAGAAACTGGGCCAAGTTATCCCCGTTCTATCTCTCCAAAAAACGATCCCTTCTCAGGTGCAGTTAGCCCCCATCCTCAAAAAAATCAGACTACTGTTGCCCAAGTTCCACAAAATCTCCTTCTATCATGTTCTGAGGAAGTTAAACTCACAAGAGGACTTGGCAGCCAACCTAGGCTCTCTCAGGAGTAGGGGATCTCTGTTAGTAAATGATGTTGAATCGGACTGCAACATTCCTTAATTTTGGAGTTGTTTGGGCCTCTACTCCTTTGAGCATTTCGCTGATTTAGATTCTCCAGACATCAGGACCATACCATTTTGAGCTGGCTGTTGTTAGGAAATGCAGACTCATCCACAAGGGAAAATTCAGAATGCAACCGTGGCATTTTCAATCTCTGTTCGTCGTTGGAACTCACTGATGCGTCTGGGTAGGTGCTGGGGAGTTCACGAGGGCCTCTTCAGGGCCAATTTACCACTCTTGGCATTCTTGAACACTATATAACACTCTGACACACATTTCAAAAAGAAAACGTAGTGATTCTTGGGATGATCCGACACTCCGGCACGTTGAATCTCCTCTCTGCAAGCTAGGAAGCAGAGCTACGTCATGGAAAGAAAAAGCAGTGGAATTTCAAGGCACCATTCTGAAACCAATTCAAGTTCTTTTTCAAGCCTCTATCTGCATTCACAGTGTAACTCATTCAGTGGACTATTCAAAAGCAAAATCTTCTTTCCCCGCCGACTGTAACAAGGAAATACAGGGTTTCAGTGTTAAAGTCCTCGGCAGCTGATTTGCCGAATTTTAAATAAAAACTAACCGTTTATGTCAAAAAAAAAAAGAAAATGGAGAGCGGAGTGCTTAGGGTTTGATGCTGCTCTGGAACTGGCAGACCTTCACAGACTACGTTGTTCTGCCATTAACCTTCAGCCATAAGGAAACTACAACACAATAAGGAACAACTATTGCGCAATGGAACCCCCTCAGGGGGAGGACATGATGCCTCCCCCTGCTGATACGGAAAATGGCCTGCGACAGACTGAAAATGTCACGATGGACCATCCAGAAGATACAACAGCAGAGAATGAAAATACGCCAACGAATAAAAACACAAATGAAGAACCATGAGTGATGTCAAAACCCTGCAAGCCGGTAGCAGTTGACAAACCCAAAATCGACCTCCCAAGTCAACGCATCAACACTCAGATCCAGTTTATGAGGGATCATGCTTTGATAGGAAATTTCATAGGCCTTTGGCCAACAGAGAAAGCTTTGCATGGCTGGATCGTAGCCAAATGGAAGCCAAAAGGGCACATAACACTGCAGTTAGGGCCTAAGGGCTTCTTTACTGCCATTTTCAATTGTCTGGAGGACCGAAACAGGGTATTGGATGGAGGACCATATTTCTTCAACGCAGCAAGGCTATACCTAAGAGGATGGATCGAGCACTTTAACTCGGACATCTCCTAAACTCATGTATGTTAGCAACCCGACTTTGGGAGAAGGTTAGCTTCAGATGTCAAAGAGATGGACGAAATAAGGAGAATTCAACTAGCATTATTCATTCTTGGCACCTCACCCTTATAAAAGCAAAATCTTAAATGCCTTATGGAAGCTAATACCAAGTTTCCTCATGTGGACAATCTGGAAAGAGAGAAATAGCCGCATCATCAAAGACCATTCCTCTCCCATAGAAGTTCTATGGATCAATATATGTCAAAACATACGAGAAACCTTGATGCTCCAAACGTGGCTTGATGATGATTTCCCATCCACACCACAGGAACAAAATATATGGCTAAACTGGAACCTTTAGTGGAACCATGAGCAGGTACACCTAAGGAAAATCCCTCCCTCTGGAGATACACCTGACAAATGGACTCCACCCCCACCACACATGGTACTGCTCAACTTTGATGGAGTGTCAAAGGGAAATCTAGGTAAAGCAGGATTTGGGGGAATATTTAGAAATCACAAGGGCAATGTTCTCCAAACATTCATGGGGTCAATAGGTTGGGATAAAAAAAACTCAGTCGAATTAGAAGGAATTTGGCAAGGACTTCTCCTAGCTCAGAACAATAGATTCTTCCCACTCATAATTGAAGGGGACTCTCAGATCTTAATTAACATGATCAACCAGATCTTACAGGGAACTCCAGCACATAAAGTGGGTAGCAACACTTAAGCAATAGGATATCTGTAAAGGAGCACTTAAGCAATAGGATATATGCAAAGGATGTACATTACAAAAGTACATAAAATCCACATTCCATGATCAGGACAACAATGGTGCAGTCCTGGAAAGGATCCACTATGATGTTTATGGACCTTTCTCGACAATCTACACTGTTAGACACAAATATTTTGTCATTTTTATTGATGACTTCTCACGTAAGTTTTGGATATTTTTCATGTGGAAGAAAGATGAGACATTCTCCAAGTTCGTAGAACTCAAGGCACTATTTGAAAAAGAAGCTACCAAGAAGGTGAAGTCTCAATTGTAGCGACCGCAACACACTCGAAAATTTTGGCCTGCACTTAAATTTTGGAGCCTAATATGGATATTGTGATCAATCGTTCCTTAGTCACTTATTTGTAAGTTGATCATGATCTCAATCTCCCCTTTTCGATCTTAAGAGTCATTCATGCTTTTATTTTTACATAGAATTTGTCATCTTTGGGCATGTGGGTTATCGCTTGTCATGCAAAGGGAGGTTTGTTTTGATTCAAGCGGAAATATTTATGAGAATGGGTTGTCCTCACCACATAGACATGTTTCAAACTCATTTCACACAATCTATCATCATCCCAAAGTCTATCATCGGAGACACACTTGTCGTAAAATGCCACAAACATTGTTTCATTAAGCGAAGTATTTATATGTTCTAGATGGTTTATGTTGTATCACTAAGTTTTCAAGTGTGTGATCGTAGTCAAGTTTTATCATTGTTCACATCAGTTCCACTGCTCCCACACTTAGCCAAATTTCGGAGTATCCTTATCAACCTAGCCTCAACCAACTTTCCTGAACTACGCACTTCACATACATAACCCTCAAGATTTTCCCTTGCCTATTGGAATTGTGCAATGCACACAAATCCCAACCTCCCTTAGCATTCAAAAATATGGAGTGGTTTCCTCCAATGTCCTTCCCTCAGCCCGAACCCAATGTCTCCAGAAACTGTGCAGTTTTTTCCCTTGACTACCCAGTCTACCTTGCATCCTAAAATTGCATAGATGTGTCCTACCATGACCTCATCCAATAGTAGTGCCTTTCATCCAGCTAAAAATTTGTAAATGTTTCCTCCCAGGGCCTCATTCCGCAACGGTCACTTCTCGCTGAAAATACACAATTATGTCTCTCAGGGGCCACGAAGAAAGATGACAATATGGATGACTCTCAAGGAGCTGAGGATAAAAATAAGTAGACCAAGGAACCCAAGGTATGATAGAATATCGGGACCGCATGAAGACTCCATCTGATGCATAACCCTTTGGAGGCTAGGTATGGAAAACAAAGCACATATTTTGAAATACAGCTCTTATTGTAGCTTAAAATTTTGCTTATCGTTGTTGTATCATTATGTCTTCAATGAAATGCATGGTTGCAAGAACTGAAAGTCATTCCATTTTTTCCTGTACGTTTCTTGCTCCCTTTCACTTGTTTATTACATAGCTTAGAAGATGAAGAGAAATACCACTTGTTTATTTAAGCTACAGAGGTTGTGACCAACATGATCTTACGATTAACTAGGCACGATGCAAGGCATCCTATGTGGGATGAAATATGTTTAATGATATGTATATAGTTAGTACACTCCTTTGCATTAATCCTTGCTTTGTATCTGGCATGTAACCTCACTACTTATCAAATTTGGCTACCTGTTGCTAGTAGTCTCTTAGCTCTTTCCTGACAAAGCAAGGGTAGGAATTTCCTTCAACCTGATTTCTTCAAGGTTCTTCATAGAAAGTATAGAGCTAAGAGAAGGAGATGTGGAATATCACTATCAAACTCTTGAAAATACTTTTCATGTTTGAACCTATTCAAACAATTAAGTTGCCACTCAACAACATTGTCAATATTGGAAGACTCAAGAAAGATCACATCTCTAGATACTATAAACTTCTTATTCACTTCATCAAAAATATACATATAGCAAAGGACAACAAAAGTAATATATATATATATCATATATGTATATGTATATATATATACACAGATAGATAGATACACATAAACATTGTGCAAAGTAAAAAAACATATAACTTAATAATCCTCACATGTCAAAAAGCCTTCTTTCCTTTGCAACTTGCCAAATCTCATAAATTTGTTCCCATTTCGCCTCTGTTGTGTTAGGACCTATTAATGATATATGTATCAATGCATCAAGTTTGTTAATTGATAGTCTTATTATCCTTATATCTTTGATCATATTTTTCTTAGAGAACCCTCATTCACATGCGACGGTGCTCATTGGTATGACAAGCATTGCTTGCCATAATTTTAGCATATTTGGATAGGTAAAGTGCCAATCTTTGTTTGAGAAAATATTTTCCATGCATCTTCCATTAAGATTCTTTCTCTATTCAAATAAACCATGTCAATAAATTGATATAATTCTCTTTTACAAGTTGTAATATCAAACATTAGTACATTTTCACCTTCATTACATGTTTTATGTTGCAAATGTGAAAAACGTATTTCAAGCCAATGCTTTACATTATTTTCTCTAACATAAATATCTGACTGGTAATGTCAAGGACTAAACAAACTTGTTGGATTAAAAAGATGAAGATCTGGAAATCTTGAATTGAAACTCTCAATCAATGCTTGGACATAATTTCTTGTAAGTTGTATGCAACTCTGAAGGGAGCCCTTAGTGCAAGCTACCATTGGTTGTGACAATTGTTCATCATGGATTGAAATATACAAAAAATCATGTCTATGGGTATTCCCCTCTTTGTCAACATTTTCAAGGAAACCATCTTTGGAGTCTTTCAAAAATTTAGTAAGATGTAAAACACCTTCTACAAAAGAATTTAGTATACAAAAATATCTTTTAAGAGTATTTAGTGCATGGTTAATAGGTATTCCAAGAAATGTGACATCCACATTATCTTCTTGAAATTTTTCGTTTAGATTATTTAACTCCTTCAAAACATCAGCAAGCATTTTTAAACAAAATTGAATTAAAAAAATCCTTGCCTTATGATACAATGAATTCTTTCTTTCTCTCTTCTACACGCTCAAAATAGAGAGCCATAGAATCCCATGGATTTGAAGAACCTGCAAGGATTCTAATTCCATTATCTCTAATAAGGAAATGAGCTTATTATTTCTCTTTGCTAAATTTCCAACCCATTAGTATACCTTGTTTGTTATTGTCTCAACATACAAATACTCCGGTATCTTTTTCAAAGCATATGATGCTACAAGTGCTTCAATATGTGAAATGCAATGAGTGCCAATCAAATTTGCTAAATCATTCTTTAGTAGTGTGACAAATCCATTTTCACATCCAACCATAGATGAAGCACCATCAGTCGAAACCGCTATTAGTTTCTCATTTTCCAACTACCTTGTTTCCTTTAAATTAACGATGGTATCATATATAGTCTTTCCTTTTCCACTAGGAACAATAATCATTTTCATAAATTGTGTGACTGGAGGGCCCAAACCTTTTAAATCTAGATATGTAGAATACACAACAAGGTGTTGTTCCAAACCATTGTCTATACTTTCATCTAACATTATAGAGAAAAAGGGATTTTCTAACACTTTTCTAGTTTGCACCTCTTCAAGATAATTTTATATAGAGTGAATAAATTTAGTAGCTTCTTTTCTATTTATGTAGGAAGAATACTCCACTCGAGAAGGCATATTAGGCGTCTGTAGATGCATTTGAATATGACAAAGATCTTCATAAGTAAAAATTGAAATATCTTTTTTTCCAATAAAATATGCTAACTAAATGTTAGTTCTGACCATTTCCTTATTAGCCTCACTTATAGCCACTATGTGTTCTTTAATGGGATTTTCAAACCTTTCAGTGTCATACAAATTTCTCTGAGTTGATGTTTGATGAATAATGGATTTTGCATGAGTTCTCACAACATCATATTGAATCGTATTAAATCCATCTCCAATACCCCATGGACCTTGAGCCTTGTATTTCTCACAAATTTTACACTTCATATGAGTCTTGTGATATTCAACATTGATCCTATACACCCAAGGATGTTTTATCATCCACTCTTCTTGGAATTCACGTTTTGAGAAGGCCTTCCTCCTCGAACTACTAGATCCACCATCGTGTCCTTCCTTTTTATTGCCAAGAATTTCTATATCAACAAAATACTCTTCATTCATATCTTCATTAGCATCATCATTCAAATGAGGTATATATGGAATATCTTTAACATTATAAGTCTTTGATGTTTAAAAGAAAAAGAAAAAATAGTTGATTGACCCTTCCTTTTTGGAGGCATTTCTATTTAAATAATTTACCTACATGCAAAACAATTACAATAAATCACAATAATCAAATATAGAGTGAAGTATTTATAGTCATTACATAAGCAAAGATGTCAAGATAATAAGGTGTAATTACTAAATAATAGCACATTACACCTTGAAGTGTATATGAATGTGGAATGAATTTTTTTATCTATTTGTAATAGTAGAATTTTATTAGTCACTCAAATTACATTTTGGTAATTTATGATGATAAAATCCCTTCAATAAATATGATATTTATTATGGTTCATTAGATTTCTTTGTTTTGATGAATGCTCCTTAAAAAATTACTAGACACTACCTATAGTACAATGATTACTTACTATAAAATAGATACACTACCTATAGTACAACAAGTAGATCAATAATAAGTCAATTCAAAAAAGCAACTTCAAACCTTATTTTTATGGAACCTTAACCTATGTAAAATAACATAACATTTTAAAATTCTTATGGAATTTAATATTCTTAAACCTATAAGAAATCAAATTAAGTTAAATATATGTTTGTTATTAATAAATTTAACATAAAAGATTTAAATTAAAATATATTAAGTATTAATAGCCCTGGGTTATGCATGGTTCGATTGCCAAGGAGCCTCCAGTTGGTACCCTAGTTGTCGTATGCCTAGGGTTATGCATGGTTCGACTGCCAAGGAGCCTCCAGTTGGAATCATTCCATGGGAATATGCATCAGTTCTATGGTGCAGATGCCTCTTCCAAATCCAATGGTCGTGGCGTTAGATCCTAGTACATTGTGTGTGTTGAGGTACTGATCTCCCAGGGTTGTCGAGCCGGGAGTGTTAGTCTGTCAAGTCCTCAAATGGTTCACTTCTGTCTTTCTCTGTTATGGTTCTCTACTCGCTGCTTTACCTTGCCACAGTTTGCCTTTGATCAAGCTGCCCACTTCTGGTTGCCTTTGAAATAAGTTCTCTTCAGTGGTATAACACGATGTGCGCTGAGACACAGTCTCTGTTTTCAGAAAGGGTTTCCAGCTTGGATAACCTCTTCAGGTAAGCGCATATTCGTTTTAGGTGTTAAACTTAAATAGTTTCCGAGTTTTATAGCTTTTCTCTTGTTTTGTCATCACATACTCATCTTGTTTTCTACTTGAATGCGGAGCCCTAGTTAGCTATGGTGTGGGACCTCAAAGTCATGCTGAATTGCGGTTGGGTCTACCAATTTCTTGGCACCCACTACCAGGTATGTGTTTGTTTGTCGAACTAGGCTAGGGATATTAGTTAACATCCTTCATCCACATATGGAGCAAATCATAGGTAGAAGGTTATCACATATGGAGCAGAGGCCTTTAACGATATCGATGGGATATCGATATCGGAGGAAGTCTTGTATCAGAAGTTGGAGATCGGGGGGTTTCAAGTGGTAACATATAACAAAAACACGGATAAGTGATTTCTTTGATAAAAGGGAATGGAGCAGGGTTATGTGGTCCATGAGTTTCCCATCCAATAAACTACAAGCACTTTATAATGTTGAGAATTTGGTTATATAATACGTTTATTATTTTTAAGGGCCAATGTTATATGTATTAGAGTTTTGGTATTGGAGAATTGTTTGATCAATAAACTACAACCACTTTATCAAAAGACACATATGCTTGATAAGCTAAAAGCCACTATTCAGAGCTACTCAATATCGCAAGTACTTAGTCTTGCCTCATTTTAAAAGTTTCGATATCCATACCTCCACCACCACTCCTCGTGTGTCACTTGTTACTTCCATTTAGGGCCACTATTATACTAATTAAACTGTCCATTTTCATTCGTTTTGTGAGAAATTTATTATGTTTAGATTTCAATACAATTTTCGGCTAAATTTAATAATAAAACTAATAACCTCTCATTGACTAAAAGAAAAATAAACTCAGAGTTCACATATCCTATCAATGTTTCTTTGCGCCTCTTAATGTAAATGTTAATTTAACCATATTTAAACAAAACTACACAAAAACTACACAAATTACTAATAGGTAAAACTTGTTAATATATATTTATATTACATTACTCACTCATAATAATGAAATCCCAATTATTAACCTATTGAGTACCAACTAAAACCTACCCTGCATGAACGCGAACATCGAAGAAGACGTGAAGACGTTATTTAGAAAATACCGTGATCCGCTTGCCCATATGGTGGGGGATGTTGAAACAAAAGAGAAAGGTGATATCGCATGACGTGTCCTTTGGTGGAAGGTTAAAATAAATGAGAACAAGCACATTCCATCGCATATGCCTTGGTAAGTGAGGTTGGACCAGATGAGGAAAGTGACATCATATGGAAAGGTTGAAGATGCCATCTGCTCCATATAAAATATGTATCATCAACAAACAATTTCAATAACAGGCACATCCAGGAAAATATTTTTCTCAATACACCTGCCTTTCTCTGGCCCAATTAAACTACACGATCAGACAAAAAATTATCAGAATAGTTAAACTGTGACATTACGAAGGCAAAACATTGCTGGAATTGTTCACAGAGTCATGCATGTTATTCTGAGCTGTGAATTTATTCACTTGATAATTGTGTTTCTATGAAGGGGATGACCATGGATTTATTCACTTAACAATTATGTTTCCGCCAGCCGCTGGTTTTGGGATTAATAGTTAATTTTGGTGGTATTTATCTTTTTTTCACTTATTTAACATTATTTAAATGAGAAAGTATTTATCAATTTTTCACTTATTATAAATTTTGCTTTTGACTTGGTATTAGTTTGTTTTTCACTCAAAATTTATGGCACTTAAGAATTCAATTTTTATTATTTATTATTATTACTTCAATTTATTTATTTTATAAGGTAATTGGTTGAAGTCTTATTATGGGTTGTTTAATAACTTCCATTTTTATTATTTACTGATTATTTGTTTTTAATTTCCTTTTCCTTTTTATTTAACTTTTTTATTTTTTCCTTTTGATTTTTTCTACTATTTCTATTTTCATGAATTATGATTTTTCACAATATTTTCAATTTAAAATCATTTATTATTATATTAAATGTTAGAACCACGATTGTCGTTACACCAAAACCCACAGATGTTAGTAAATAAAGACATCTCTAGATTTAAGCACATGCAACAAAACACACGGGAGTGTTGGATCAACACCGCCATTAACAAGGCAACAATCTCCCCCTTCAACGCGAGTCAAAGGTGTTTCGAACTCGAGACCTTTTGTAAGGACCTGCAGTCTTTATGCACGCGCTCCGGCTTGAAGGGCGATACAACCGAATGGAGGACGAGCGGTTGGAACAGAAATGCGAGCTTGGCTCAGCACACGAAGGCGTTATGATATAATGCGAAGTGCAGAGGAGTTGGGCGAGCTGTTTATATGATGAATAGCGTGGGGCATTCATGTTATGGAGCCGACGGTCAGAAGTAATGCTTGAGGGCGTAGGTCGACGGGCCGACTAGCTACAAGCATAGACAAGACATGTTGGTTGAATTCAAGTGAAGGTCAGCCGAGGATATAGCGCGACCACTTGTGGAGCATATAAACTATACGCTTGATGGCTCATTTGACAATCACACAATCGCTCAAGCATCTTTGCTCATCTAAGGAAGAAGTGCGTGGAAGAGGTGGTCATAGCAATAAGAAGAAGTCGCATATGGTAATGCGCCCATTCTTGGGCGAGGCTACACGAAGGAACGCGCTGCCTTGATTTGGGTGAAGGGCGCGGGCAGGGTCGCCCGCCGGTTAGACAAGGGCGTGCACGGGTGTGTGGCGCTCGGGTTGTGCGAAGGAGTGCCCGACGGTAAAACATTGGTGAGCGCCTAGTTTGTGCGACGACTTGGCACGGGTTCTTGGGTGACTCGGGTGAGCGCCCGCCCATCGTGCAAGTGTGCACGGTGACTTGGTGAAGTGTTGAGATTGTGGACGGAGGTGTGTCTCGGGTGGAGGCGCGCCCGAGTTGGGCAAACAACACGATCGTGCGACAAGGTGAACGAAGGGTTGGTGAGTTGTGCAGCAACCGTGCGGAGGTGCCGATGAGCTAGGCAACCGAGTTTGCCGAAGATTGTAAATTTGGCTAAGTATGAAACTTGGGGTTTCCAAGTATACTTGTAAAGCTTTGTAACTATTGTAAAAGACTGTATAATATATTGTTGGGTAGACTCATTGTTCAGGGAGTTGCCCCTTCCTTTATACTATGCAATTGTGTTCTTCATGAATAATTGCTGATGTTAATGAATGTGTATGGGTGTTCATTGGTATAAAGGAAAAATTAATATTACTTGGTTGAGAAACACAAACT
Source organism: Pinus taeda (assembly GCA_000404065.3). Taxonomy (NCBI): domain Eukaryota; kingdom Viridiplantae; phylum Streptophyta; class Pinopsida; order Pinales; family Pinaceae; genus Pinus; species Pinus taeda. The sequence goes on along the minus strand of APFE030590378.1, from coordinate 305,785 downwards.
AAGTAGGAATAAGTGGTTAGGCGTAGTCCACGAACATAAGTATTGGTGAAAGGAAAGTGTTTGGTTGTGTCGCACCTCGCCTAGTACAGTTGGAAGACTACCGTAGGCTTGGGGGCGTGACACCTTTACTTTGATACCATTTGTTATAACCACGATTTCCATTACACCAAAACCCGCAGGTGTTAGTAAACAAACACATCGCTAGATTTAAGCACATGCGACGAAACACATGGGAGCGTTGGATCAACACCGCCATTAACAGGGAGTGCAACATTAAAAACATATTTTGATAAATTTAATTATTAAAAGTTACATATATTAATAAAAAATACACATGTATGTTAATATAAACAATATTAATTAATCATATTTCTTAATTTTTGATGATGAGATTAAAAAATACAACATTTTATTAGTTGTTTTATTTTTGTGATGAAATTTTTGTCTTTGATATTCTTTTATTTAATTAAGCTATATTTAAACTAAGCGGCATGTATTAGCTATTATGTAGCCCTTGTTTAATATTTATTATTTTATTGCAAATTTTAGATAAATAATATTTCTTACTTCTATAATTGAAAAGTTAATTTGGAGTATAGTTTAATAAATCTCTAAGGTAATAAAGGATTTTAACATAAATATTGATTTTTTCTATAATATAAAGTATTTTAATAATTATTTTCTCATAATTAATAATAGAGAATTTGATTTTTCTATAACTAATTATAGATTCAAACTTTTTTATGAAAAATTATAAATCTTATATGACTATTCAATTCAAGTATAATTCATTTTTTATAAATTTTCTATATGTGTTATAATCCATTTCCAATTTTCTATATGAATTATGATCCATTTCCACTTTTCTATATATTAATTTGGTCAAACACAATACAATTTTGTTTTCTAATTATTTTCATGTTTTCTTTTAAATATTTATCAATTTTTTATTAGAATCCATATTAATGAATTAGGTTTATTATGTAGGCGCCTTTCATAATTATGGAGTTACCAAATTGTTCAATAAAATAATTATAGTCAAAAGAAAAAAAACACTATAATTGTGAGATTTATTTTAAATTTATTTGTTTCTAAAATCCCACACATCTGTAAATAAGTGAGATGAGCAAATAAAATATACGAGAGTGAATAAAATATTATCATTTTCCTATAAAAATGGAGTCAAACAAATGGCCTCATACTTCGCCTCATACTCATTATAGTAGTAAAACTCACATCATGTCATTTCCATGGACCTTCTTGGAATTCAATGAAATTGGTCAGCTATTTGGGTCACCTCGCAAAATCATTGTAGTAGTCTAAGATTGCACTTCATATGCTTTAACATTTCTTTTTCATTTGGAATTTTGTTATAAATTCCATTTCAATTTAATTGTAAATGTTGAAGCTTATAAACTTGCACACCAAACAGTTTGATAATTTGATTTAGAAATTTGATGGAATCAACTTTGAAGAATCACTATTAGTTGACCCTATAATCATATCATGAAATTCAAACTTTTAATCGAGTTTAGATTTTGTCTGTCACATATGTTTACCTTATTTTCGATGCCACATATGCCGCACTATTTCTTTTACTTGTGTTTGGAGTAGATTCAAACCCGAGTCACCATGCACCGAATTGTGAGAAAGTATTCTGTGTGAGCCGAACAGTTCGGCCTTTTACCATAATGTGAAACTCTCACTAAACTCAGTGGAACTCACTAAACTCACTCGGATCACTTAACTGACTTTGGTTTAACCTTCATTTACAAGGAGAGAAATGTAATCACTCTAGTTTAGTTGAGAACGGGCGAAGGGATCTTATTAGCCAACTGAATGATTATCATTATACCTGCAGAGACATGGTATGGTGGGGAGATAGATCAGTGCGATTGATTTCATAATAAGCATCAAAGGTATTGCTGTTTTTATATAGTTGTTTCCATTTATGGTTTAAAATAAATTAATTTAAGAATTGACTCCATAATAATAATTATAGGTATTGCTGTTTTTCTTAGGTTGTTTCCAATTAGTTTAGTTCTAGATAAGAAACTGGGAAAGGCTAATTTTTTATAAATGGATTTTGTGTTCATGCATGAGATATAGCCAAGTTTTTGTCAATTTTCTCTGTTGTTCGACCTTGTCTTTAAGCCTATTGCTTATACAGTTAAAAAACTATTCTGTTGACAGTAGCGCAGAACTTTTCTAAAACAATTTCTGAATCTCCTGGATTTACTTTTCAGGTGCCTGTCGACATGTCAGGGGAGCAGCTCAGTAAGCTCAGTAATGTCAGATATGAAGATATGAATAACAGAAAACTACCATAATAATCACAAATAACGGATGTTCTTTAAATTTCCTGATGCTCATAAATTTCCATGACTGATGTTCTTTAAATTAAATCCTTATGCAGGAGTTCATTATCAGTTCCTTAGGAGTGAAGTTATTTACTTGCAGATGGGTTCCCACAGACAGGGAAGCCAAAGCCCTTATATGTCTCTGTCATGGTCAGGATCAGATGCCCTTTCAATCCGCTGTGCAGAGTTCACTTCATAACGCAACATTAATCACGATTTTATAGATTTGGGAGTTTGTTAAATTTGTTGAGAATTTCGGATATCTATTGTATAATTTGTTTTCTATTGCAGGATATGGTATGGAGTGCAGCATTTTTATGGAAGGTACTTGGACTGGGTCCGACCCTTGTTATCTTGGTTTCATGGATTTTAGTAAATCAACAATTATTTGGTTGGGTTGTATCTCTGTCAACAGAAATTTCATATTAATTTATTGTTTATGCGGGCTTCATGGATATGGGACTTTTGATCACCTTACATGGACTGTGTGTAATTCACGTGTGCCCTTCGGGTACGCGAGATCTATTCAGATATGATTCTCACAAAGATCTCTCAGATTTTTCCTATTGTTTTTTGGAAGGTTGGATAAGGGCACACGACATCTATTCAGATATGATTCTCACAAAGATCTCTCAGATTTTTCCTATTGTTTTTTGGAAGGTTGGATGTCCCCTTAAATATATTTTTTCTATTGCTTTCTGGAAGGTTAGATGTCCTCTCAAATATATCCTTTTTGCGTGGTTGGTTTTCTACAATAAGAACCTCACATGGGATAATTTAAGGAAAAAATGTTGGCATGGATGTAGCAGATGGTCGATGCGAAGCCTAAGAGGAAACTAACTTCCACATGTTTTTTCAATGTCCCTCTATTCGACAAATTTGGTATGGATTGTCTAATATTTTTTATTTCCCTCACACTGTTTTTGTCGTCCTATGCAGCTTTCAACTGGTGGAGCAGACAGATGACCCCTGAGCTATCTCATCATTATCTTTCTCTGGTGCTCCTGGAAATGGCGGAACTCCAAGATTTTCAGCGACTCAAATACACCTCTTATATCTATACTTGACAGCATCATCGCCATTTGGACCTCGGTCTATGAAAATATCGATATATGACAATCTTTGATTCACATAGATCTACATATATATGTATCTGATGGTTTTCCTGAACACAAAGCTATTGTTGTTTCTGTTTTCTACTCATATGCTAATCTCATTTTTGTATGAATATGTCAATATTGATGATAACAATTTGGATTTTTTGTACACACTGTCCAGGCTGACGGAAGTTCATATACATGTACATGTTAGTCTTTATATTGACTCAATATAAAATATTTCGCTAAAAATTAACCCATTTGGACCTATTATCAGACACATGAGTGAGGGTTGCAAAGGCCGGGTATGCAGTATTTGGTATAGATTATGAAGGACATGGCAAATCTGCCAGAACACGCTGTTAAATAAAAAAAACTTCGATGACCTTGTAACGAAATAGTACAACCTTTTTCAGGGGGGTTATTGGGATTTTGAATGCATGCGACATTTAAATGTTAGGGTAATTAATTGTGAAATTATTAGAACTCGCAAGGTAAGGATTTTGTTGGAGAGTAATGGTAGAAACTCGTCAGAATTGAAAAAAAAGTTGTAAGAGAATGAATTCTGTATCTCAATATGGATGAGAGAATTAAGTTAAGTTTAATTATCTCGAAGAATTATATATTATACTCCAAAAAAGGCTAATTTTTATATATTAGAAAGAGAGTAGATATACTTAAATCTTAGTCTTTTCTAATCATATTGAATCTTGCATAAAAACAGACTTTTCAACACTATCGCTAGCCGTAATGGTTCCAAAAACCAAAAACCTACCACTTACATTCTGTCATATAGATCTATTAAAAAAATATTAAGCAGTTTGTAGTAAAAAACACCGTCCTCCAAAAAAGCAAAGTATATAATCTCTCTTATAGTCAAAATCTAAAACCAAAGCAATTAGGAAATGTGAAAACCGCTAAAATCAACCCTGTAGTCTTGTATGTATGAGGTATAGTGGATGACCCAGGTGTTCCAGTCACACATTTTTTTGGAAAGCATGCTTCCGGAAAATGTGTGCATAAAAGACATGTGGAAAAGAGCGCTCTATAAGAGATATAAGAGATATGTTGAAAATAGGGCTTTAAGGAACGAATAAGCTTTATTTAGTATGATATTTACGGAGGGAAAATAATTGAATTTTTTTGGCCCAATTAATGCAATTTTTTTAATCTCTAAATACTTGTATAACTTTGACATTAAGCTATTGTGCTTTATGCTATATTAATGGGCATATACACCACATACAAGTACTAAAGCTAACTAAAACTAGCTAATTTACATCTACACCACATACAAATACTAAAGTTAACTAAAACTAACTAACATACATAAAAACCAACATTAACATTTACGGAAAGAACTAAAAACCAACATTAACATTTAAGGAAAGAATCAAATTGTGTAATTAAAGCAATAAGTAAATATGATAATTACATTGCAGAACGGGCTGAGTATAAAAAGAAAGCAGGTTCCTTTACGGAGACTCAATGGGTGGAGCAGTGGCACTTCTCATCCATAGAAAACAGCGTAAATATTGGAGTGGAGCTGTTTTGATGGCCCCTATGTGCAAGGTATCATTTGTATGGCATTTCACATTGCATGATTGAATCTTTATGTGTCCTCTCACCTCGTTTATACTTATTACAGGTAGCAGAAGAATTAAAGCCTCACCATTTGGTTATTAGCATATCGAAGGAGGTAACTGCTATATTTCCAACATGGAAGCTTGTCCCTACTGAGGATGCTAGGATATTGTAGACAATGCCTTCAAGAAACCAGAAAAGAGACACAAGGTAATGAATTGTATTGCTGATTTGTTTCATGTCTGTGAATTGTAATCAATTTGTAAGAATTCTTATTAGTTTTTATGGTTGGTCTCTTTTAAAAGATTCGAGCAAATCCGTATGTTTATGAAGGTCTACCTCGTCTAAAAACGGCTTACGAGGTTCTCATCGTCAGTATGGACATAGAGAACCGGCTGGACGAGGTACCGTATTCGAGCATTTAATTCAATCTGCAACTTTTTTGGGCTACCTTTAATAAACCCCTTAACTAAATGGGTTGCCACGGTCATAAAGTGACAGACCCATCTGTCAGCAAATTACTGTATTCTTCTGCCAAAAGCACAGACAAGACTCTGAAACTGTAGCCCGATATGCGGCATGGGTTGACTTATGGAGAACCTTCCGGGCACATTGAATTGGTATTCTCAGACATCGTTGCGTGGTTAGGCATTAGAAGTGGAGCCCGGTGCCCTGAAAACCCCGAATTGGAAACGGATGCGGAATCTGGAATGATGAAAGCAGCAGCATCCGAAAGCGAATGAAAGCTTGCCAACAACAACCTGTATACAGATCTTATTAAAATGAATAATGTACAATGCTTTTATTATATGTGTTGTGGAGGGGTGATATGGAGGCATTTAAGTTATTAAAATCGGGTGGGATTGTTTTTAGTTGTAGGTTATCCCAATTTTTAGTATAGTTAAAAAAAATTTCACAAAATTAATTAGTAATTTTTATACAAAAGAGTATTTTAACAAAACATTTTATCACTATCTATTCTAGGTTATCACTATCTATTCTAGTAAAATAGGTTTTACTAGCGATTTTCATTTTGTCTAATAAATTATCTAATGTAACCCAAATAAAAGAGTGAATCAATCATTATATTAATACATAATACTTAATATTTACCTTTTTTACTAATACAAACTACACAACCTGAATTGAATTATCACTGCGTGTGAAAAAATTGGAAAACAAAGTGAGAGTGAAAGTATCGTACAAAGGATGATCCCATCCACTTAATAGTGTAATTACAGCGGGTGTGGGTATGTCTATCACTGAAACAACGTAGAGTTAAAGGTTTTGCGGGGAACTCAATGTATTTGTTTTAGGAACCGAACATCTTGCCACTTCTGTGGAATCTGCATCTTGCCACTTCTGTGGGATCTGTTGAAATATTAATTTCAACTGCCGTGCAATTCAAAATCGCCAAAGCTTCTCTGCACCGCTTTTTGCTGTATGGTGGTATTTCTCGCATGCTCAGCAGAGGACACGTGTCTGAGCAGTCCTTTCCAAAACCGCCGTTCGCCGGAGCATAAAGTTCAGCGAGGAAGGGCCTTGCGATATTGTCAACAGCCATCTGATTTTTGAGGACAAGATCAACGGTTAAAGGAACAATGTTTTTATGTTGTTATCGGAAAACCTCCAGGCCCAAAAGATCTTCCGTGCGATATTAGCTGACCACCGTGCGATTAACGATTAACGTGGAGTAAAATCGACGGTTAATAATAAAAAATATATATATTGCCATGCTGAAGTACCATTAACGTGAAGTAAAATTTTTGGTTTGACGGCCAGATTGTTAGTAAAGTAATTCAATGAAATTTACTGCATTTGTAGAATGTTGGTAAAAGATCTTTAAGTTTATTATTTTTTACTCCTCAGGAGTATGGGACAAGTTAATATGTATTGTCATTTTGCTGTTTGTTAAAAATGTAATGCAAGACGCAGAAGCGTGAGTTTTTGGTAGTTCGTTGGTGAAAGACGAAGTGAAGCGTAGCAGTGGGAAGGTAATGCATTGCCCTGTTTTGTTTTGTAAAACTTGAAATGAAATATACATGTAGCAGCGTGAATGTAAGATGTTCATTGCATATGTAATGGAAGGGGAGCACGTAGCAGTGAGATGGTAATGGTTTAGTTGTTCATTTGAGAAATGAGTGGGAGCACGCAGCAACGTGAGTATAGTTTTTGTTGGTGAATATGAAAATGCAACACACAGTAGTGTGAGTATGTTTTAGTTGTTGTTCGTTGAGAACTTGCAAGGGAGCATGCAATGCAAATGTAATTGTTGTTCGCTGAAGAAAAAGAATATGCAACAGCGTAAAAGAGCAATGTAAGGGAATGCGCAGCAGGGCAAGTGAAATGTAATTTTTTTTTGTGTTGATTGAACTTGAAATGTGAAATGCAGCAGCCTGTGAGTAAGCAGTGAATGTAATAAAGAGATTTTTACACACAACAGTGTAAACTCTCAAAGAGAGACACAGTATTTTTTTTGTATTGCACAGCAGTGCAAAAATTATCTAAATTTTTTTTGTTGTTTTTATTTAGAAGAATTCTTTTGGCAGAGGAAGAACTTTTGTAACAGTGGTTTTTATCAATGAATACAAGTTTCTCTGTGCTTGTATGAAACTCTGTTCTCATAAACAATTTTTTGCTTCCCTTTGTTAAGATCTTGTGATAAAACATAGCATTGTTCTCTGTTTATTTTTGTTTGGAATCATCAGAAATTCCCAACATGGTATCAGAGCTTGTCCAGGGTCTTTGAAGGTGTCAAAGAAGCTGAAGGAAAGATTTCTTGTTACAACAGCTTCTCCTGCAGAGTGAAGACTCAGTTAAGAAAGAATCCAAGGTATTTCTCATGTTTTTGTGTTACTGTCCTCCACAATCAGTTATTTTAAATACACAATCAAGTATTTTGAAGCATAGTTAAGAGTGCAAGAATGGCTAGAGCCAGCACTAGAATGGTTATCTTTAATACTTAGCTCCCACAATTTAATGGGAAAAACTATGACTATTGGGCAATAGCTATGAGAGCTTTGCTTGCCTCATAAGACCTATGGGAATTTGTTGAAGATGGTTTTGAAGAACCAGTAGATAAAGATGAATTTAATAATTTAACTCAGGCAGAGAAATAATTGTTGAAGAGCTATAAGAAGAAGGATTGTAAAGCCCTCTACTTCTTGTATTGAGCAGTGGATGAGAGTGTGTTTGAAAGGATAGCAGCAGCCGACAGATCCAAAGAAGCATGGCAAACTCTCAAGATACCCTATCAAGGCATGGAGAAAGTGAAGACAGCAAAACCACAGTTCATTGAGGAGAAAGCTTGTGATGAAAGCATAGAGAAAACAGTGAATGATAAAAACTCTTTGTCACATGATGAAGATAATGAGGAGATGGCTGAAATACATCTCCAGACAGCAACATCAATACAAGAGCAACAAGAGGCACCCTTGAGGAGAAATGAAAATTTAAGTGACATTTATGAAAAAGAGGCAACAAATGAAGGTATGAATTCTTTGTTTGCTTTATATTGTCATGTTGATGACCTTGTTCATTTCGAAGAAATAATTAAGGATAGGAAATGGATAGAACCCATAATGGGAGAAAGGAATTGAAGTTCCTTGAAGATCTGTTTAAAGAGTATGGAGTTCGATATGTAACTCTTGCCAAGATGGCCGAGATGAGTTTCACTGCCAACACCCTTGTCAATATGACAGAGGAAGAGATTAAAGATTTGATGAAGACCCTGGTAGAACTCTATCATATGGATCTTCTTATAGGATGGAATTAAATCTGCCATAAGAGTCTTGTCAATATGACAGAGGAAGAGATTGAAGATTTGATGAAGACCCTGGTAGAACTCTATCATATGGATCTTCTTATAGGATGGAATTAAATCTGCCATAAGAGTAGAGAACGAGCAGGTTGCAGATATTCTGACCAAACCATTGGGGCAGAAAAGTTTTGAGTTTTTGATGAAATGTCTGGGTATGACTCATAACCCAACAGTTGAAATTAAAGGGGAGTGTTGAAATATTAATTTCAACTGTCGTGCAATTCAAAACGGCCAAAGCTTCCCCACACCACCTTTTGCTATATGGTGGTATTTCCGGAGAGGGCAGTGAGCATGCTCAACAGAGGACACGTGTCTGAACAGTTCTTTCCAAAACCGTCGTTCCCCGGAGCATAAAGTTCAGCAAGGAAGGGCCTTGCGATATTGTCAACAACCATCCGATTTTTGAGGAAAAGATCAACGGTTAAGGGAGCAGTGGCACATGTTTTTATGTTGTTATCGGGAGGACCTCCAAGCCCAAAAGATCTTCCGCGCGATATTGGCTGACCACCGTGCGATTAACGTGGAGTAAAATCCACGATTAATAATAAAAAAAAATATTGCCATGTTGAAGTACCATCGTTCCAGAAATTAATTAACATTGAAGTAAAATTTTTTGTTTGACCGCCAGATTGTCGGTAAAGTAATTTAATGAAATTTGCTGCATTTGTAGAATGTTGGTAAAAGATCTTTAAGTTTATTATTTTTTTAATTCTCGGGAGTTTGGGACAAGTTAATATGTATTGTCATTTTGTTGTTTGTTAAAAATGTAATGCAACACGCAGAAGGGTGAGTTTTTGGTAGTTCGTAGGTGAAATACGAAGTGAAGTGCAGCAGCAAGAAGGTAATGCATTGCCTTGTTTTGTTTTATAAAACATGAAATGAAATATACATGTAACAGCGTGAATGTAAGCTGTTCATTGCATATGTAATGGAAGGGAAGCACGCAGCAGTGGGATGGTAATGGTGTATTTGTTTATTTGAGAAATGAGTGGGAGTACGAAGCAATGTGAGTATAGTTTTTGTTGGTGAATATGAAAACGCAGCACACAGCAGTGTGAGTATGTTTTAGTTGTTGTTCGTTAAGAACTTGCAAGGGAGCACCCCGTGCGAATGTAATTGTTGTTCACCGAAGAAAAAGAATATGCAACAACGTAGAAGAGCAATGTAAGGGAATGCACAACAACGCAAGTGAAATTTCTTTTTTTGTGTTGATTGAACTTGAAATGTGAAACGCAGCAGCGGGTGAGTAAGCAGTGAATGTAATGAAGAGATTTTTACACACAACAGTGTAAACTCTCAAGGAGAGACATAGTATTTTTTTTGTATGGCATAGAAGTGTAGAAATGATGTAAAGTTTTTTTTGTTGTTTTTATTTAGAAGAATCTCTCTAGCAAAGGAAAAACTTTTATAACAATTGTTTTTATCAACGAATACAAGTTTCTCTATGCTTGTATAAAACTTTGTTCTCATAAACAATTTTTTGCTTCCCTGTGTTAAGATCCTGTGATAAAATAGATGATTGTTTTCTGTTCATTTTTCAGAAATTCCCAACAAGATCTACCCTTTAAACATCTCCTCTTTTAATAGGGGAAGACACTTCTAGGCTGCTGCAAGATGGTAGTGTAAATAATTATATACCCGAGCTTCTGAAAATGTTATATCTAACACAAAAGCAATATTGGTACCATTTTTCAGTGAAAAGTAGTCTAGGAAGAATAGAAGCCAAAATATTTATCGATTTTGACATGTACAAGTTATAGTTGGGCATAGATCCGCTTTATAAGGGGTTTAATTTAGCGGGACAGTACATTATAAAAATATTGAAAGAAATGTAGAGTCCACTCACCTTTCTGAAACCAAAATGTTCGTGGTTATGTCTATTATTTTGTTCCCTCCAATGTGTGAATTAGTGGCGTTAGGAGGAGGAAAGAACCGGCAAACTGGCTGCGCCAGAACAGCGGGTGGCGTCCTCATCTTGAGCTCGGCTCCTCACCCTCATTGTTGTTTCTACTTCGAGATTATGTGATTGTGGCCAGTGTATGGGTGATTTCGGGTGATAGGCTTCAAGGTCTTCTATTGGGTGGTCTTGTTTTTGCATGCGGAATTAAGGAGTGTCGGTTAAAATTGTGGTGGCTCGGTATTGTTTGGTGGAGGTCTACGAGATCGGACCGGGGGTTTACTCGATAAGTCTATTTAGTGTAAAATTCTTCCCCTCATTGCTGGCGTGGTGTTGACGGGGAGGTGGTTAGCTCGAGCAGGAGTCGCCACCACGTATCTGAATTGGGCGGTGTAGTTGGATCTTGAGTGTATTGTGCTCTCTGGTAGTTATTTCTGGACACATCCTACGTGACCCCTAGACGGAGTTCTCGATTGACCTTCGATGACAATAGAAAGGCTTCTTAGGCGACCCTGAGAGGATGTCTTCAGGCCAAGGCACCTCAATCTACATTTTCGGCAAGGAATGGGGACATGCATGCTTCGGGCTTCCGTCATTTGTCGCAGAGTAGGGCTGGAAAATCCCCTCATGCTGCTCCAACTCATCCGCGACAGTTTGCAAAAGCTCAACTCAAGATCTTTGAGAAGAATTGTTGAAAGGAACATGAGGCTCTCATATTCAATATTTTCAGTCTCACCTGTGGTAACATGTAGTGGTGGTGTGGCCGGGGAGCAGCTCCATTTTAGAATCTAGAATAGTTGGAAGCTTGGTTGTTCCACCTGGAACAACATGTCCACTGCTCTTACGGCTTCTAATAGGAGATTGGGCCAAATAATCCTGTTTCCATCACTTCTGATGACTGAAATGTCCTTTTAAAGTTTCGCTGATTTTGCCAGGTTTTTGGCATCCTTAACCCCCGACGCTAGGGTCGGCTTCCTCCTTCCATCACTTCTGATCACTGAAATGTTCTTTGGAGTTTCGTAGATTTTGACAGTTTTTTGGCAACCCAGCTCCCGAGGCTATGGTCGGCTAGCTGGGGTATTTTGTAGAATATATGTGCGATTCACTCAGGTGAATAAACCCGGTCTGAGTAAGGCCAACAAATTATCTATAAAATCTATGTAAATATTGATATTTACAGTCAACAATAATATTTCAAAACAAAACAAGTACTACGTACTTTAAAAATAATGTTATTTTTTAATGATTTAAATATATTATATAATGAATTAAAATTTAATTATTAATATATTTATACAACGTTATTAAAATATATCCAAAAAAAGTACTGTTATAATTATTATTTTTAATTTAAAGTTCCCCTAATCTAGTAAATTTGAAGCATGCTTATCTCTATATCATTTGTTCTTTGGGAAAGCTTTATGTCATTGTCTGCATAGACTCTTACCAAGTACTAATGTCAAGTTTTTATGTTACAAGATTCCAATGTTCGATGATTCAAAACGACAACGGTGAAGGTTTTTTTTCCTTGCTAGGCATTATTTTCCCAATTTTACTTATATTGTTTTACTTTTGCCTAGAATTGTTTACTATTAACATATTTTATTTATTGTGAATTGGTATTTATATAGCTATCAATAAATAATAAATAATAACTTAATATATTTAGTTTAATTATTTTTACAATTATATAATCATATAAATAATAGTTAAGAAAATGGTATAATATTTTTTGAATTATATTATATTTTCCATATTAAAATTTAAAAAATTATCTAAATATGCTTTATTTTAAATGATCTAAATTAATCCTTTTTTTTATATTTGATAATTATAATAACAATGTAAAGTAAACTTATCATTTAGGTAAGTTTTATGATTTGTAAATTTAGGTAATGTGAGATGTATAATGAGATAAACATGTTGAATCATGTCTATTTGCATTTATGAACCATTTAATTTATATGGTGATACTAGTTATAAAATGAATCAATATATTCAAGTTAAACATATGTACATTTAAAAAACCATGTAACATGTTTCTATCGTGACTACTAAAAATATTCTATGGATACCATTAAATTAAATTAATTAAATTATTTTGATAATTAAATTAGAAAATTATTAGTTCTATTCCAAAGTAAACACACTTATCCATGTAATTAGGTCAAATTGATGTATGAAACCTTCTCTACTTAAATATTTCTTACACATTAATTCAAATTAATATATAAGACTCTCTTTCCACATAACTTAAGTGCCTAACCATTAAACAAATTGATATACTAAATTGACATATGAGACCCTCTCTATATAGTAGGGCTTGATTGCTTAGCACCCTTGTTCCCTTCTGAATTCAAATTTGTTCTCCAAGGAATAATCACATATTTTGAATCCTTACACTAGGGCCAATGGAAAGAGCTCGCTAAATACAATTATGGAAAAATTCCATAACCTCTATGAAATTGACTTAAGAAATAAAATGCATTCTTTCATCATTATACCAATTAAAATAGTTCACTAAATACAATTATGAAAAACCAAGTGGCATTTTCAAATTAAACTCAAATACTTTGGGTTTTATGAGCATCTAAAAAATGAATAACCTTGATTTCATAAGAATGTAAAATTTATGTTAATAAATAACACAATTTAACCAAATAAAGAAATTTGTTTGATTCTACAAGTGCTTGAAATTAGCTCCTCCAAAAGTATGCAAATTCCCTTATTGGGGGGTCCCCACTCTTTTTATTGTTTATTTTTGGTCACCTATGCCTATCATCTTCAATGTCTTGCTAGATGTTGTCATAATATCGCTTGCCTTCACCATACTTGCCAACCGTGCGACCATGATTGACCTCTTGCCTTCACATCATTATTGCCTCCATTTTGAAACCTTCCAAATTCACAGTAGGTTTGGAAGGACCTACATGGATTTGATACAAAGGCCTTGGAAAAGTCATGTTTTTGTCCATTGCAAAATTTTGGGAAGCCTTTTTCTGCAAGAGGGGATCAATATTCATTGAGTTGGATTCCCATTATTAAAGGAATAGGAGTACATTTGGAACAAATAGATCTAAGAGAGGACCCTAGTCTTTTTTGGGAAGCCAATCAAGTAGAAGATGATTTCCATGAGGAGTGTTACAGATCCATTTGGGCACATCACTCCCATAATCCATATCAGTGTTTTAGGGCTTATCAAACCCTAATTCCAATTGCTACATGCCCTAAACAAGTCACCCTTTTGAATGCCTTGTTCTTAGACAATTCCATGACTTGAAGACATCTTGAAATGACCTCTAGGGGGACTAGCAGGTAGGCCCATGTAAGGGTGCACTGCAGAGCAGTTGAGTCCATGCCAGGGTGCTCTGTAGAGCACTTAGGCCTCCTTTCACCTACGCTGGGAGAGATTGAGTGAAATTTACATAGGGTTTAGGGAATATTCTTATATTTTGGAGTCATCTAAAAGGTTTCCTCACTTATCAACCCCTATGAACTCGAAAATGGATGAGGAATGAGTTTAAGATGCATCCTATCCTCTCATCCCTTCCTCCATGGAACTAATTGGAAGGCCATTCAATACCACCATCTATGACAAAACCTCCTTCATCTCCCTATAAATTGACCACTCATCTAAGTGATCAGGGGTTGGACTATGTTAAATTGTAAGGAGATAATTTTGTTATAAGAATTGGATTTGAATCAAGTATTGTAATGCTACAAGTTTGTCATGCTTTTGATGTGATGTGGATGGGATCCAAACTAGAGGAATGACTTTAAATCAAACACAATGGTTGTAATTCCTTCTTCTATTCAATAAAGTATTTGAGCCTTTCTCCCATATGTTTGTATTGTTATATGATGCTTATATGCGTGAAATGAATCTAATTCCATTTACTTGTATTTAATAGATCTTTTGCTTTGATTGTTTTTTTGTCTTCTGTTTGTGCTTACAGGTACTTCTCAAGCGTGTTAAGTATGAGAAGGAGTGACATGATCGATACAAAGGAGTCAAGATGAAATCGGAACTAAAAGTAGGTCCTCTCATCTTCTTTGTCTTATCTATTGCTTATAGGAAAGGCTAAAGTGCTTTAAATTGTTGTTCTAGATATGGCTACTTATCTAAGGAATTAGTATTTATCCGTAGATACCAAATTCTCCAAAACAAATTAGTGACTCCACTGGGGATCGATCATCCTTCATAGTAGCTTATCCACCTCATAGGACATTCTTGCAAACCCTACTTGTGTTCATTGATTGTATTTCATCTCTTTTGCATTGAATTTTGGTCAAAACTATGTCAAATTTCCTTTTGAAATGGCTCACTGTCACCAGTGCATGCTTGTGAGGGACACAGTGCACTACAAAGCACCCTTGGCTTAGGGACAGTGCTTTGAAGTGCACTCTCTCCCATTCAGGGCTGCGTTGATCCTTCTAGGGTCAGTTTCCCACCTTTGGAATGAGTTTTTGCCAACTTTTCTCCGTTTGTTTGCTTGCTGATTGATGAATGAAATTCATGCCTCAGAGAACAAGTTTCTATCTCCTTTTCTAGCCCTACTTTGACTTGAATGCTTAATGTTTCTTAAATGTTTTCTTTGTCATTATCGATCCATAGCCAAAGTTAGAATATAGTTGATTAATATTTGTTCGAAAGAAAGTGTCATAAAAGTCTTCTTTTCCTTTGAAACAGAACTATTGTAAAGTCTTCATTCTTGTTAAAGATTGATTGATTGTATGTGCATAGTTTTTCTTTTTGTTCACATTCACATTAAGGAAATAGTAAAGAAATACATGCATGTTACATTGAAAAAGTTTGTGTGTGCTGATAGGAATAGTGTAGGGAAATTACATTATATTGTGCTCTTTGCTCTTTGATAGAAAGAAATCTGATTACTCTATCCCTAGTAGCTAGGATTTTCATTGTTAAATTGAATGGAAAGAATGCTTATCATGATAGTTGCATTCCCAGGAATTTCAGCTTACATCACGTGGTGAACCTTGAAAGGCAAATTCTAAAGAAGATCAACTTAAAATTTATCTCAATTTACCTAATGGAGCATTGTTACCTAACGAAAAAAATTTAGTGGTTCTAGGCTAGAGAAGTGTTCCAACATTGTAAAACAAAGCAGCTATCGCTAAATTGTCTACAATACACCCTGAGTGTGATAATTCATTCCACGTATGTGAGAATATAGTAGCTCGTCCACGTACCTTTAGGTATATAGGGTGGTGTTACAGTACGTAAAGTATATGGGAATGCTCTCATTGTGCGGTTTTGCATTAGACAATGCTTATACGAATTGGGCCTCCACGTACTTTCGGGTATATATGGGAGGAAAAACTAGGTTGCTATCCATCCTTAGGTAACCCAGTAAGCCGCCTTGTACATTGTGATACACTGAACACAACATTTGGGAGACTGTTTGCTCGTACTTCTTGGTTCGCCAGGAGGTATTTTGCAGTTCACAGTTTCTTGGTAAACCTTTTGCCTAGATTATCCCTTTTTTATTTTTTATGTTACTTTGATTAAAATAAAATAAAATGAATGTGGATAACATCCTCCACACTCTCTCCTTAGTTGATCTTAGGTTGAGACATATGGCAACAAGTCCAGAGTCCATGATCAAGGAATTCCTTTTGATGGGAATCCTAGTCCTTTTCCTCCTTTTGGAAATATTGGTGCTCCATATATAGCTACATTGTCCCTTCCATGATTTACCATTGGCTTGCCAATATGGTTGTTTTCAACCTCCTTGGTTCAAACTGTCATGATTTCTCCGCAATCGAGTACTCCTCCAACTGGACAAAATCAACCTCCAGTTGATCCTTTGGTGAAAGTATTGGTACTAGTAACTAGGTGGCTAAGAAGAAGAAGAATAATAAGCAAACTCAGCAGAGGGACAACTAAGCAACCATTTCTTTGAATGCAACATTTGATGAGAAATCGTCCATCAAGGCTCACAAAGTTCAATATCCATGCAAAATTTGTGTAGGAGACCATCTTCTTTGAAATTGTTGTGGTATTCCTCGGATCTTAGAAGAATGGTCTTCTCATTCACATCATCCTTTGTCATCAACTTCTGGAGATCATGTTGGTGACACACCATCAAATAGTGGTAGTAAAGTTCATGGAAAGAAGGATAAAGTTAAGTTTCCTTGTAGGTTATATGAAGGGAATCACCCAATTCACCTTTCTCCCTATCTGGATGAACCCAAAAAAGTGTTGGATAATCGTCCTGCTTCACTACAACAACTTCCATCTAGTTGCAGGAGACTATCCCTTAATCCCTCACTAATTAATAAAGTGACTAACCAAAATCAACCGTCGGTCAAACACACTCTCTTTGAAAGTGAATCCCATGAGTCTATACCTGACCGATAACAGGTTGAGGAAACAGTTGACCCAATTTCACCTTCAGTTAATCACACCTTTCCCAAAGAGAGTGAATATGATACCAACCAGGTTCTTTTAGTTTCTTCAGATTTCAATGAGCTTGGGAGAAATCCTCCTATTTCGTCAAGACGAGAGGAAAACCCTCCCACTCTCGTAACTCAAGGGGTTAATTCTTTCGTTTCTATGGTACCCCCTCCAAGTAGTTTGGTCACTTCTTTTGATTGGAATCGACTGGCAGTATTTCGTCTTCCTTCTTATGTGCCTTTTCAGATCATAGTACAAGTTTGTAATATGATTGTACCTGGCACTATTATAGATGAGGGCGCATCTGTGAGTATCCTTTCCTCCACTGCTTGGCAAGCACTCGGTTCACAGACACTTGTGCATGTTACCAAGAATCTGTTGGCTTTTAATAGAGGAACTAGTCAACCATTAGGGATCCTCCCTCAGTTGCCTATTACTTTGTGAGGAAAAATTGTTTATCTCAACGTGATGATTTCCCAAGCCCTTTAGATTACAATTTACTTCTTGGGCGCGGCTATGTTTATGACATGGGAGCTATCGTTTCAACACTCTTTTGAGTGGTGTTTCCCGTATGAAGGCAAAATTGTCACCATTGACCAGCTTTCATTTCCGGGTCCAAATATGGCTTCCAGTCAACCATCTTCCCTAAATGGTTCTTTTGTACCAATGGTATCTTCCTCGCCATAGGTTAATTATGTGGCAACCTGTTCCATGCCTACATCAACTGACTATCAATTTCGTGATGTTGTACATTATGTACTGTGGACATTGGAACCAGATCTCAGTTTCCTTGATACGGATCCCTTCGAGAGCATTTTTCTCCCTTTGATGAGAACCGCTTGGAAGTCATGACCTCTTACGGGTCTTGATCAAGGAATCATGAGCATAGTTCCTTGCCTTGTGTCAAGCTCGTTAAAAAATGAAACAAGGAAAATGAGGATAGTTCTTTTACTGTGTCAACCTCATTAAAAAAAGAAACAACTCCTATGAGGATAGTTCCTAGTCTTATGTCAACCTCATTAAAAAATGAAACAAAGGGTACAAGGATATTTCCTGGTCTTGTGTCAACCTCATTAAAAAATGAAAGAAGGAATATGAGGATATTTCCTGGTCTTATGTCAACCTCGTTAAAAAATGAAACAAGGAATATGAGGATAGTTCTTTTACTGCGTCAACCTCATTAAAAAAAGAAACATCTCCTATGAGGATAGTTCCTAGTCTTATGTCAACCTCATTAAAAAATGAAACAAAGGGTATGAGGATAGTTCCTGGTCTTGTGTCAACCTCATTAAAAAATGAAACAAGGAATCTGAGCAAAGTTCCTTTTCTTGTGTCAAGCTCATTAAAAAATGAAACAAGGTCCTCTGGAGCAAAGTTCCAATTCGAGTCTCTGATTAGATCTCGTAAAACCCCAGTCGAGTCTTTCACTTGATCTCGTAAAAGAACCTTCATTCCATCCACCTGATAACCATGAGTAGTCTACTTAGGTGAATGTAATGAAGCTTGGGGGGCACAAACCTAGTGGTAAAGTTAAGTTTCCCTGTAGATTATGTGAAGGGAATCACCCCATTCACCTTTGTCCCTATCTGGACAAAGCCAGGAAGGTGTTGGATAACTGTCCTCTTCATCACAACGACTTCCATCTGGTTACAAGAGACTCTCCCTTTCGTCATTCTAGGGGCATGTAGACCAATCTCAAGCATAGTTCTTCATTTCAAGGTTGTGTAAAAATGAAACTGAATCCAAGCATAGTTTTTCATTTCAAGCTTGTGTAAAAATGAAACTGAATCCAAGCATAGTTTGTCATTTCAAGCTTGTGTAAACATGAAACTGAATCCAAGCATAGTTCCCTATGGTTCAAGCTTGTGTAAAAATGAACCTATTTCCATTTTAACCCTTGTGATTGCCATTCTATCAGCCTCTTCCATCAGATGAGCCTTGGTTTTTCTCCCTCCATCGTCACTATCTACTTGGTCGATCATACACTTTCACTTGGTTGTTTTACCCTTTTTGAGGAATAGTTGCAATGAGTGGTCTTATTAGTTAGCCTCTTCACATAAATCAACATGTTTTGAGAAGTTCTAACGTCATCAGAACCAATTGCTACCCTAGACACCACTCGTTCCTCAAAGTGGAGTACTCTTTAAACTCTTTTCAAATTCCCGAAATATGAAAAGATTGTCGAGCGCTTGTCCTTTTCAGCTCGTTAACGGATTGTAAATGACATCTACTCAGTATAAGTTTAACCCTTTTTTGAACTGTGATAGATTATTTACGAAAAGGGAATACGTTTATCGAACATGATCAATAGGTTCTCTCTCGTATTGTTTTATGCTTTTTCAGGCTTGAGAGACAAATCTACGAAAAAGAACTTGTGGAGTTTTCTTTTTTTCCCTTTTCAAACTCTCTAAACATGAAAAGCACTGAGTTATCTTTGTCGTTAAACTTGTTAAAACATTAAATAGTGACAAACTTGTCCATCTAGGCAAGACTGAGTTTCACATTTGTTAGAATCGTTAAAACATCACATAGTGATGGATTCACCCAAAGGGTGGAATTATACAACAAGCATATGTTATCCTCCTTAAGCTTGATAAAAATAAAGAGGTATTGGTTAGCAATGACTGGGGAAAATGGGAAAAAGGGGTAAACCACTTTATGGGAACAGGTCACTCTTGAGCATGACACTTTCACTTCATCATTGTGACTATTTGGGTTGGGTTATCTGCTTGACTGTTATCATACCTATGGTCTATCACACCATCCATCACTTTTATTTTGGGTCAATGCTACCAATTCATTCAGATTATTTAGGTTGGGTTATCTGCTTAATGGTTATCATAACTATGGTCTATCACACCATCCATTAATTTGGTTTTGGATCAATGCTTCCAATTCATTCAATGTTGTTGATATGTTCAAGAGAAGTCATTCAGTTAAAATTCATCCTTTGCAAAACCATAAACCTTCATTTTCATGACTGCCATTCCTAAACCTTGTGTTGTCAGTGAATTCCGTCTCCAAAATCATTACACTCGTTTCGTGTCATTGATGTGGGATACATCAAGGCCCTCCTGCGACGAGTCACTTCTTGTCGAAATTAGCTCATTTTCCAATAAGTTGACTTAGAAACACCCTTCCAATACCTTGAGGCATGCATACATCAATGACAAGTTTCTCGCTTTCGACGATAGGTTGACATCACTGGCCTTCGACCGAAAGACTTTGTATGGTGTTCGACATCAAAACATTCATTCACACCATGCACAATGTACTGCAGTACCTTGAGAATCATTATCATTATCGGTGATTTCTCTCGCATATGTTAATGACTAAAATCATTGGCTAGTTATCAAACGGAGTCTTCCCATGTTCGACTTCAGATCACATATTCACATGGTTAGACTAGTACTTGAGGGAACGATTGAATGAGATAGAAGACCCCGGATCTAGTTTCATCCATCTGGGCTATGATTTCAAGAGTACTAAATCATATGTACAATGGCTTTACATTGATGGTCATTTCGATCATGGGTCTATATCTGTAGACGATTGTTCATGTACATGTAATGAAAGTTTATAAGCTGAGCATGGGTATGCCTTCCCTGAGCGAGTCATGTACAAATCAAAATATCATGATATATTATTGTAATTGATGCATGTCACCTTCCATTTCGAAACCTCCTCATCACATCGTAAAACATTTCATTCGACATTTGCATTTTTTTTTACTTCATGCTTAGGGGGAAATTGTTATAGATCCATTTGGGCACATCAATCCCATCATCCAAATCAGTGTTTTAGGGCTCATCAAACCCTAATTCCAATTTCTAAATGACCTAAACATGTCACCTTTTTGAATGCCTCCTTCCCAGACAGTTTCATGACTTGAAGACATCCTAAAATGACCTCTAGAGGGACCAACGCAGGTAGGCCCATGTAAGGGTGCACTGCAGAGTAGTTGAGTCCATGCCAGGGTGCTCTGCAGAGCACTTAGGCCCCCTTTCACCTTTGCTGGAAAAGATTGAGCGAAATTCACATAGGGTTTGGGGAATATTCTTATCTTTTGGAGTCATCTAGAAGGTTCCCTCACTTATCAACTCATATGATCTCAAAAATGGATGAGGAATGAGTTAAGATGCATTCTATCCTCTCATCCCTTCCTCCATGGAGCTAATTCTAAGCATGGAAGGCCATTCAATACCACCATTTATGATAAAACCTCCTTCATCTCCCTATAAATTGACCACTCATCTAAGTGATCAAGGGCTGGACTATGTTGAATTGTAAGGAGATAATGTTGCTATGAGAATTTGATTGAAGCATGTATTGTAATGCTACAAGTTTGTCATACTTTTGATGTGATGTGGATGGGATCCAAGCTGGAGGAATGAATTTGAATTAGACACAATGGCTGTAATTCCTTCTTCTATTCAATAAAGTATTTGAACCTTTCTCCCATATGTTTGTATTGTCATATGATGCTTATATGTGTGAAATGAATTTGATTCCATTTACTTGTATTCAGTGGATCTTTTGCTTTGATCGGTTCTTTGTCTTTTTTTTGTGTTTACATGTACTTCTCAAGCGTGTTAAGTACGGGAAGGAGCGACAAGATCGATACAAAGGAGACAAGAGGAAAGCATAACTACAAGTAGGTCTTCTCATCTTCTTTGTCTTATCTATTGCTTATAGGAAAAGGTTAAATTGCTTTAAACTATTGTTCTAGATATGGCTACTTATCTATGGAATTAGTATTTATCCGTAGATACCAAATTCTCCAAAAAAAGAGGGTTAAAATTCATCTTGTCTCTTGGACCTTTATTGCATGATCATGACAATAGTCATAGACATAAATTTATTGAAGAATAAAATCAATAAATCCTTATAACGAAATTGAGTGGAGAGTCTCATCTCATTGCGAAGGACAAGAAGATGGAATTAAAAGAAGATATCTTTATTTGTACATATGAAGAAGAACCTCCTTGTTTTCAAATAAAAAATCATGAACTAATTGAAGAAAAAGAACATGAGGAGAACCATGAGCTCATGATAATTCAAGAACCCATGTGCCCTCCTCTAGATGAAAGCACAAGTTCAACTAGCTACACTCCTTTCTAAGCACTTGATCTTCATGACACATTTATTAATGACTTGGAAGATGAGGATTCAACAAAAGGGAATACTCTTGAAGAGGATGGCCGTTATGAAGATATTGAAACTATTGATATATTTTCTATGTTGAATGGTGCAAAAGGAATATAAGCTATGATAATTTTGATTGTCATCCCATTTATAACATTGATAGTGAGAAAATTTAGATCACAATTTTTTGGCCCCATGAGCAACCAAGTTATTCCCTAGTGTATGAGCAACAATATCAACTCATATAGGAGTAGAACCATGTATGGGTACAGAAGGGGAATTTCTACATGAACAGGATACAAGAAAATTTGCATTGATCTTTACTAAACAAAACCATAGCTCTTAATATCCTCAAATAAGTCGATTTTCTACCTATGGAGTCCTAGGAGGGGGGTAACCCTATTTGTAACTCAATGTCAAATTGCCAATATAATCAATGGTTTTCCCATCCAAATCCTTGTTAAAATTTTATGGCAACTTTCAACTTGCTTCTAAGAGCACATTAGGGACATATTATGAATTTTGTCTAGTGGTATAAAAACCAAACCAAGAAGCATAAACAAGTTTCGTAAGTTCCAAATTTTATGTTTGGCCAAGCCCATGTGATTACACTACTTATGATCACTCATGCAAGCCTTTTGCAAAAACCAACCTTGTGTGCAAAATTTTCATTAATATTTACTGAATAAAACCATATCTATGAAGATCCTCAAATAAATCAATTGTCAACATATGGAGTCTAGGAGGGGGGTGTCCCTAGTTGTAACCTGGATCCAAGGGTCCAAAAAAATCAATGGTTTTCCCATTAGAGTCCCAACTTGAAGTTTATGGTTAGTCACAACTCATTTCTAAGAGCCATCTAAGGTCACATTGTCAATTTTCTTTTGGGTTATAAAACCAAACTAAGTGGTATAAATGAGCTTCATAAGCTCCAAAACTAGTGTTTGGCCAAATCCTATGTGAGCACACCACCTACAATCGTTTGAGAAAGCATTTTGAAAAATACAACCCCTTTTGAAAAATTTGGAATGATCTTTATTGAACAAAACCCTAGCTTTAAAGATCCTCAAATAAATTAAAATTTTCCCTGTGAATTCCTAGAAAGGGGGTGAAGAGCTAGAATCGTTGCCATGGGGACACCAAGACATCCCCCTTTAGAGGGGGACACCCAACAAATTTTGAGGAGGGATGCCCATAAGAACCTATAATGGGGAAACATCCCCCCTATGTTTCCCCAAATGGGGACTGGGAGAAATGTTTCCCTAAACATCCACCCATCCAGGGAGAATGGGAATCATGGGGAGCATGTGCCCCACTTGATGGATGCATCCCCATGAAACACTGAGCAATTGTTAGTTGATTCATAATAAAGTTACATTATATTAGAGAAATTCAATTATGTGTTTCATTTAATCAATCTCAGGCTAGTATAAGTTGTGTCTCCAAAGTTCGTTGACTTCTTAACTAGAAAAAAATAAAAGCATCAATTTACTTCCATAAATTAGCTAATTTAAAGGGACCTACAAATGGTTTCTAATAAATCAAAATCCATTTGCAAGCTCTCATAAACACTCTCTTTAATTGTAATTACAAATTTGAAATATATTTTAAAATAATTACTTAATAATATATCTGAATCTGATAAAGAACTATTCAAGGTGTATTTAACATAACTAATCAAAAGGATGAAGAGCCTAATAAAAACATATACAAGGTCTACATTATTTAGTTGTAATGCGAAAAAGTCAAATATAGCTTAAATTCATTATCAAACAATTCATGGAACATATGTATCAAGAACCATATCAAGAAAACATGAACATGAGAGAAATTATAGAGAAATAATGAATAAAAATTGTAGTCTTAAGAGCTCACTTGATACTTTCATTGATTCTAATAGCCTATACTCCACAAGTGAACAATGGCAATAACCTATATCACATAGAGACAATTAATCAATTATTGGATTTAATTATATCTATAGGCTACCATATATTTTCTATTACTTTTGACTTTAAAAATTTAATCCCTTATCAATTTCTATCATAAGATACCAATTCCTTTTCACTTGGAAGTTGCATATTTCTTAATGAAGACCTCTTTATCGTACTTTCCAAAACTTCCCAAAACATTATCATCAACTAAAGATTGCAAGGGAAAAATTTGATGTGTTATCTATACCAAAGTAGTCACATTACTTTGGGTTCATATTCAAAGAAAATAATGTGTAGATTCAATATTGCTCATGAAATTTACTAAATCACAAGACTTGAAGCTACTCTACTGATCTTCAGAAGTTAAATCGCCATCTAGAACAAGAATCATAGACATGAAAAAGGAAACATCACACATGCAAAAATATATATATCTAGGGGAAAGCAACTGCGCAAAATCCCTTACTATCTATATTTCATTAATCAGAGAATAGAGATGAAATACATATGCTTTCTCAAGCCTGAGCACAACTTGCAAGTGTGTAGTCTATCCCCCTGCTTGCCTGACTGACTTTGGCCAACACTTAGCCAATTTTCAATCCCTCCAAGATCTTATTTCCTTGCACTATTCCGTTGAGAAATTTGCCTCTATTTTTTGGAATTTCCCACCATGTAATTGCACAATTGCATTAGGTCCTTCCTCTGACTGCATGTACCACCCGCACACATTGGAATATGCTACAACTGATAGTACACTTCCTTGGAATCTTCGTCTCAACTAGGTAACTCTAATTCTTTGCATGTAACAATTATTTTGGGTTGATTGATTAGTTAACTGGTTGATCACTGAGTGCGGTTGAAGTTCCACTTCTACAACTTACCTCCACTAGTTCTTCTAATAGTTAGAACTAGTTAAATTGAAAATAACTCAAATGAACTGAAATAGATTGCTACAAATTAGAAATCAAACATATTGAATTGAACTCAAGCTTCCCCAAATCGAATTTATTGAATTAACTAAGTGACAAGTTCCATGTCACCTCGGTTAATTATGATCTGGATTTAAACAAGAACACAACAAATTACAAATATAATAATACATATAGAGATGCATCAGAAATAATACTTCATTTCATTACTGTAAAATACTGAAATATGCTTACAAACAGAAATGGAAATAAATTAGCTAGGGCGACGGTAGCTTATCTCTGAGAAGAGATGTGGCGTCTACATGCCTCTGAACTGTCTTACAATGAGGCTCGAAGGCCTATTTATTGTTGAGAAACAATGGAAATCCCTAAACATCCAAAAATCTAAGCCTAGGAGATGAAGTGCCAAACTATGGGCCCTGTTTTGGGTAAATTGGTACATCAACTTCCCGGGGTTGTAACTTTGGCATATGATCTCTGTTTGATGGACACAATACCTTGTTAGAAAGATCTATCCGATGACTACAACTTTGGGAAGAGCAACATCAGTCCATGGACCCATGTTGCTCTCAGTTTTCCCAAAAAATGTCGTTTAGGGCCTCAAAACGATTCCAGAAGTTCAGGACCTGAAAAACTGCTAGAAATTGTAAACTGTGCTAAAATTAAGGAAACTGAAAAACTAAAAGAAACTATGGTGGAATTTGCGGGTGGCCACCAATATCCACTTGGATCAAACTACCTCCAAGATTTCTGCTAAAATAGAAATTCAAATTTTCTCTAGTTTGAGCAAAGCAAAGTCAAACTGAGATTTTCTTATTGCATTTTCAACACTCCCTCTCAAAAAGAAACGGATTATCAACCAACCCTATCTTTCACTTGTGGAACTCAAAGTTCCCTTTTGACAAAACCTTTTTCAAAATATCAACGTCTTGTACCTCTGTCAGAATGTATTGCAACAACATAATCCACCTCTCCACACAATCACAAGGATGGTGATACCAGATATCAATATGCTTTGATTGATTGTGAAAAATAGGATTCTAAGAGAGTTTGAAACAACTATGGTTATCACAGTAAATCACAGTAATATCCATCATCTGACCAAATAAGCACCTCACATGCTTCTTGACTTGCAGCGATGTATTCTGCGTCCACTAAGTTGGGTGCCACTAATCTTTGCTTCTTGTTGTACCAAGAAACTGTTGCGGACCCAACATTGAAAATTCCACTTGATGTACTCTTCCGATCTGATGGATTTCCCACCCAATCTACATCAATGAAGCCACACTGCTTCACTTCCTCTATTCGTCTATACCAAAGTCCACACTAGGTAGTTCCTTTGAGGTACCATATAACATTCTTAGTTTCCCTTCAAAATAGTTTGGTTGGACTAACAATAACTTGACTTAGCTGGTTGATTGCATAACACATTTCTGGTTGTGTGCTCACAAGATACATGAGTGAAAATCAATAAACAATCACATACAATTCCTCACTTGAAGTGGAATCCTCTTTTCTCTAGTTGGTTGCTAGAGGAGTCTCCATGGATTTGCACCTATCCATGTAGAACCTATGAAATATCTCATTGGCATACTTGCCCTAAGAGATAAACAATTCCCCATCACCTTGCCATACCTCCAATCCAAGGATGTAGTGCATGAGACCCAATGTCGTTAATCTCGAACTCTCTTGCAAGGTCCCCCTTACAATATTTGATCAGCTACTCATCACCAGTTAAGATCAAGTCATCAACATATAAAACAATAATCAACAATTTACCTTCTACCAAAGTATGATAAAGGTTTGCATCTGCTTCACTTTTAGTGAAGCCAAAACTAGTGCGATAACTATTGATCCTAGTGTACCAAACATGGGGTTCTTTCTTGAGACCATACAATGCTCGCTTGAGTTTTCACAGACGAGACTCTTGATCAAAAGTCTTGAAGCCTTTTGGTTTCTTGATATACACCTCCTCCTCAATAACTCCATTGAGGAATGTAGATTTAACATCCATATGGTGGATATTCCACTCCATTTATGCATCCAAAGCAAGGATTGATTTGAGTGATGAGTACCTTGCAACAGGAGAAAGGGTATCCTCATTGTCAATCCCCTCAACTTGAGATTAGCCCTTGGTCACAAATCTGGCCTTTTTCTTTTCTATGCTTTTGTTTTCTGTCTGCTTCACCTTGAAGATCCATCTCAATGACCACAACTTATTTGTCTGTTGGTCTTGGGACTACTTCCCAAACATTGTTCTTCACAATGGATTCATAATCCTCCACAATTGCATTAACCCATACAATTTTATCTACTGCTGATTCGAAAGAGGATGGCTCAGTCTCTACTAACTCAGTCCTTAGAGCCATGTAGCTTGTCCTGATTTGAAGGAGCACCCACATTCTCCCTCGCATCCTACACAAGTTTCTCAGCTTCTCTCTTCCTGCCTTCTCTGGATGGTTATGCTTGAGTGGCTATCTCCACTCTCTGCTCCTCAACTTGTGGTTGCTCCACAACATCATGAGGCTCCTCCTTTGGAGCTAAAATCCCCTCTTATGGTGGGATCTGAATCTCCCTCTCAAGAGAGCACGACATCAATTTTTCTTCATAAAATTTGACATCTCGTCACACAACATCATTTTGAAGGATGGAAAATACACAGAGTAGTTGTGGGGAGTTTCTATGTAACCCAAAAATACCCTCAACTCTATTGTCAGATCTAACTTCTTCCTTGATTCTTTGAAGAAATGGTAGTAGACAGAGGCTCAAAAAATCCTGAAGTGTGACACACCTGACTTACTCCCCGAGAAAGCCTTCTCCAATTTGATCATTCCAAGAATTCAATGAGGACTCCTTTTCTACAAATAGCCACTGTGTTTCATGCTTCAATTCTCAAGTGAAGATGTAGGCTTTGGTCATGCAAATCGCCTATGTTTCTCCCACGATGCTACAATTATTCCTCTCAGTCACCCCATTCTGTTGTGGGTTGTGGGGTGTTGTCAAATCTTGTCATATGCTTTATTTTGCACATAAATTTTTGAACTCATTCAACACATACTCACCTCCATTATCACTCTTGAGAGTCTTCATCTTCTTGCCTGTTTTTTTCTCCACCAGTGGCTTGAACTCTAAGAAATTTGAGAAAGTCTCTTCCTTCTTCCATATGAAGAAGATATAAAAATTTCGTGAGTAGTCATTGATAAAGATGAAAAAACACTTGTGCCTAGAAGTGGAGGCTATCGAGAAAGGTCCACAAATATTAGAGTGGATCCTTTCAAGAACTACATGTGCTCTGTTGTCCCAATCATGGAAAGTGGCTTTTGTGTACTTCCCAAAGGTACAACCTTTAAATGTGTCCTACTGCTCTAGTGCTCCTTTGGGGAGGCCTGTGGTTATCCACTGCATGATATTCAAATAGCCATGATGCAAATGGCCAAGTCTTCTATGCCAAAGTTCACCGGCATCGTGGCTCTGCACCTTCTCCACCTTTGTGCTTAATGTAATACAATCCTCCACATCTAAATTGCAAGGTTCTTCACATGAACCCCGATCTGCTTCACTTGTCCCATGGCTATGTGTCTCAGGAATTCCTTTCCTTTGTTGATGATCACATCATAGCCACGATCTTCCAAAACTGCAATGAAGACAAGATTCTTCTTTAGACATAGAACAAACATCACATCCTTGAGCCTGAGAGGGGAGCTCAACTCCCTCTGAAAGGTGACTGTACCAATTTTGGTCACATTGTACCTTCCCTCATATCCAATCTTGATGTGCATATGGAGATCCTTCTCCTCTAAATCATTGAAAAATTATTTATTTCCTGTGATTGTAATGAGGCACCATTGTTGAGGTACCACACACTTCCCATCACTGTGTTGGCCATGCAAGCAATGAGAGTAAAATCAAGCCCGACTGTGAAACCAAATATCCACTTGCTACTCCTCCTTATGTCTTCTTGTTGGTCTTCTTGTGTGGAAACTTCATGGCATAGTGCCCAAATTCATGACAATGAAAGCACTTGATTATGGACAAGTCTTTCTTCTTGCCACCTTGACTAGATTTTGCTTTGGATTTGGATTTTTTCCCTTTCCCTTTCTTTTCCTTTCTAGCCAAGGAACATTTCTCCTCGTCATCACCCTTGGATGAATTCACATATATGGTATTCCACCTTGTTTCCTCCTGTACCAAATCGGATCATAGGCATTCCCAATTTGGTAGTTTCTCGCTCCCATTCACTGAATCTCGGTAGCTGTGCAAGCTCTTGGGAAGGCCTAGAAGGGCTAGGCTCACAAAATAATCCTTTGCTATAGTAAAAATAACTTGATCAAGTTCATCACAACATTGTGTGAACTTGCTCAGGTATTGTGGAATGGTCTCGTTCCTCTACATCTTGATATTTTGAAGCTTTCCCTTGAATGCTAGCTTCCAGCTATGATCACTACTATTCTGGAAAAAATATACTAGTGCTTGCCACATTACATACAAAGTCTCTTTCACATGGATATTTGAGACAATATGGTCTCGTACTGCCTCCAATATGATTCTCCTTGCCTCGACTACACACTTCTTCCATTCTGCTAGATCCTTAGCATCATATGCTATTGGTTTAAGGATATCATTATCAATGGATTCCTTCAACCCATTATCCTCCAGTAGTGCCTCCATGTGGTCCTTCCATGCAACATAATTTGGGCTTCCCTCAAGGGCATACTTGAGCTTTAGTCCATTGAAATCCATCTTCACAATCTTGAAGAAAGCCTATAACAGTGATTTGAAAATTCGAACCTCCTAGAATGACAACTTTGAAATCTCTACTCTAAAGTGATTCTAGCTCTGATACCATGTAGAAATTAATATGTAGATTCAATAATGCTCATGAAATTTATTAAATCACACAACTTGAAGCTACTCTACTAATCTGTGGAAGTTAATTCACCATCTAGAACAAGAATCATAGGAATGCAAAAGGAAACATCAAACATGCACAGTCTATCCCCCTTCCTGACTGACTGACTCTAGCCAACACTCAGCCAATTTTCAAGCCCTCCAAGCTCCTATTTCCTTGTGCTATTCCCTTGGGAAAATTTCCACTATTTTTTAGGAATTTCCCACCATGGAATTGCACAATTACTTAGGTCCTTCCTCTAACTATATTCACCACATGTACACATTGGAATATTCTACAATTGATAGACACTGCCTTGGAATCTCCATCTCAATTGGGTAACTCAAATTCTCTGCATGCAACAATTATTTTGGGCTGATTGATCAGTTAAATGGTTGATCACTGAGTGTGGTTGAAGTTCCGCTTCTGCAAATTGACCTCCACTAGTTCTTCTCATAGTTAGAACTAGTTAAATTGACAATAACTCAAATTGAATGAAATAGGTTGCTACAAAGTAGCAATCAACATATTGAACTGAACTCAAGCTTCCCCAACTCGTATTTACTGAGTTAACTGAGTGACAAGTTCCATGTCACCTGCAATAAATAACTCCAAGATTTTTGTTGAAATATAAATTCGAATTTTCTCTAGTTTGACTAAGGCAAAGTCAAACTGAGAGTTTCTTACAGCACTTTCAACACATATCCTAAAATACTAGTAGGCTTTAATGGTTAATCTCTTTGATGGGCAAAAGAAAACGCTTTTTAATATTGAATGGTTAAATTTGGTGGCCTATCTAGTGGAGTTCTTTTTCTTCTTTTATGGTTACATTGTGGATCATATCCTTTAGCAAAACAAAGAGATTTCACTCATAATCTAGCTTCTTTCCCTTGTGAAATTGGTGAAATTTGGTGGCCCTATTTCGGCCTCAATTCTCCCTAGCTTTCATAAGAGAGATTTTGGTCCTTATCTATACAATTTGGCTTTCCTAAATCTTTGTAGGAAATTGAGTTTACTTTTATGGATTTGGAAATGGATCCTTGAGATCTTGGAGGTATATGTAGGTTCTTGAGGATAAATAAATAGATCTCCCATATCAATGGAATCTCCCTTAAATCTATCTCTATAACTCTTCACAACTTAAAAAGGAAACAACAAGAGTAATATGACATGATAATTATCATTCTAGGAGATTAAGGGGAGAAAATATTAGAAACTGAAATGGATTGTAACAAGATAAGGTATCCTATTTAATATACAAGTGAAGATTCTATTTAATACCCCATGACCCAACATGGTATAACTCATATGAAGGAAAATCAAATGAGTAAATGAGTAAGATTTTGGACAACAACAACTCAAAAACAATATATATATATATATTTATATATAATATATATATAATTATTATATATTATATATTAGTATAACAAGATATATATATATATATATAGATTATAAATATATATAATCTTATATATTATATATATGATATATATTTTTAAATCCATATGTATTTTAGAATTTTTTTTAGAGGTGTTATGTATGTTATTTTAGTATTTGTGTAGGTACAATAGCACTTATAAGGAAAGTAAAATTGATTTTTTTTTGAAATAGTAAGTCTACATTCTCTATATTATTTTGCCAATTTTAACCATTTTTAATACACATATTTTGTAACCTTCGTTGAAAAAAATTAGTACCCTCTATATCAATATCTAGTTGTCCATTCATTACTAAAAATCAACTATTTATAAAGAAGTAATACATAAAAGTTAGTAATACGATACATTGTATAACTACAATTTTTAAATAAAATTTAAAAAGAATAATATGAAAATTAAGCATTATCCAAAGTGTTAAAAGTATAAATCATTTTTAATTGTTGGAAATAATACTTGGTGGAGGGGGAATCAATATTTACAAATCAATAAATTTTTCATTTCCATAATCAGATTTATATACGCTACTTTAGAGAAGGGAACTCTCGTGTGCAAGCAACTGTTCTTAATGCAACCAACGTATATCCAGTGAACTTATGATTCAATTAATTAATCATATGTTAATCTTTAATCAATGCATCAATACTTTATTAAACATTAAATAGTATCCATGTGTAGTAATAACAGAATAAACCATCACACATAAGCAACACACATGAACACCAAGATTTAAGGTGGAAACCCAATGTGGGTGAAAATCACATGCTGCTGTTGTCTCTGTATTCTTTTAATAATAAGAAAATTTGTTTACAATCTTGTACTAGTGTA
The DNA here is from genome assembly GCA_000404065.3 of Pinus taeda. Taxonomy (NCBI): domain Eukaryota; kingdom Viridiplantae; phylum Streptophyta; class Pinopsida; order Pinales; family Pinaceae; genus Pinus; species Pinus taeda. The sequence goes on along the minus strand of APFE030590378.1, from coordinate 273,443 downwards.
GATTCATACCAGTACGCAGGCACCCACTTGTAGAAGGCTACAACCTTCTCTCGTTCTCCACATTCTTCTGGGAGGGAGCTACAACCCCCTAATTCTTGTACTAGTCGATATATTTACTAGTATGTAGGCTCTAACCTATAGAAGGCTACGACCTTCACTCGTTCTCCAGCTACTACTAGAAGGGAGCTCCAACCCCCTGATCAAATCACCAGCCACTACTAGTAGGAAGCTTCGACTTCCTCACTAAAGGCTCTAACCCTCAGTATCCTCTATAGACTACGTTTCATAAATTTTTAGACTGGATGCTCCTGGTACACAACAATACACATGAAGGCCTCATTTCATCAAATTTTCATACTGGACCCATTAATAACAATGAAACTCACAATCAATACAACCATCAAATACATCTGCATCAACCAATCATTGAAACCCAATCATTCTCAGATATAACTGAAACCCAATCATCAATCTCTGATATAACTAAAACAATCAATCGCTGAATCCTCTGAACCTTTGACACAAATGAATCAAACAATCATTGAACCTATGATACAATTGAATGAACCATTCATTCAAACTTAATCAAATTCAACCAATAAACTCGAATAGACAGATCACTGTAACCAGTACACAGATCTGAAACCAGAACACTGCATCAACAACTAGAACTAACTGTAACCTCAAAAGGCATGTGTCAGAATGTATACGCTCCTTTAATGAGGCAAACCTACATATATATGCTACTTCCATTTTCCCAACTTGTGTATACTTCTAAAAATACTGAATCATAAAACCTCTAAACCACAAACTTTACCAATAAGTGATATTTTGAAGATCTACTATCATATTACAGAGTTCTAAATAGATAGCAACGAGGATCACCCTTCTTTCTCAATCAATTCTTCAATGAGACACAAACTCTTTATGCATTTAGTTTTACATACAGATATAACAAGACTTCATTGACAGACAGTAATAAAACAGAAGCACTGATCTGATAGATCACTCATCTTTGAACATCAAGATTTTCTATTGCATACACTACTTGGAAGAGCTGAACCAACATGTATACGCACCTTTACCAAAGAGAACCAGCGTATACATATGAAAATACTTATAACTTTGCTGCAATTCCCAACTTTAGACATACCCAAACCATCACATATAAAGGATAAAACACGTGTTAGCAATCAGATCTAACCCATCCATTATCAGATCACATAATGATAAGTCATTATGATGTTTATCCATCATTAGATATCATCCATCATCAAACACTTAGGTGCATAGTTAGTTTAGATCAAGCAAAGCATCTTAAACCCATAACATGCATATTTTCCTTTGATCTAACACTTCATAAGATATTCATTACTTGTGCACCTAGCCCTTTCATCTTCTCCTCCTTATATACTTAGATCCTTTGTTAATACCTCAGACCAAAAGCACTTAGAACCAATATCTTGGACCAAATACCTAGGGTCAATACCTCAGACCAAATTCCTCGGACCAAATACCTTGGACCAATACCTTGGTTTTCCAACATGTATGTGCTTTTCCTCCTATGGGAGTGCATGTATATGTATACGTTCTTTTTGTTTTGTGGACCAACGTGTATACACTGTTTTCACCAAGTGGACCTGCGTATATTTCTTAAATTGATTTACATAAACCTTTTCCTTTAACTTCTTTATTCTGATTAGTAGACCATAGTTCCATCTTCATGTTCTTCTGTACCAGTGCCATGTTACCTCTGAATAGACCTGTTACACTGTAATTTTCCATATTACTTCTGAAATGATTCCTTTGAACTACCTTACATTTTGTCACATCTGTAAACACAACTACCATGCATTCTATCACATCTGATATTTCTCCTATAGATTCATCTAGTTACCATATACAAGTGAGTTGTTCTGCTACAAGTGGGTTGCCATCAAGTACAACACATGCATCATAATGCCAACAATCTCCCCCTTTGGATTTTATGGCAACCATGTTAGTGTTGATTACTGCAAGCTGTAGAAACTATTATAGATAACAACGAACACCAAAATACTCTCCCCCTTTGACATCAATTGCAAAGGGTAGACCAAGATATTCTCCCATTTGATATCAAAGGAAAAGGATAGACCAAAGTGAAGGCTTTCATATCTAAACAGCTGAATACAAACATTGACCATGCTCCCCCTAGGCACATGCTAAATTCACTGATTAAACTTCCCCTTTGTACATGTTGTGATGCACTAAATCGTCCATTCTCCCCCTGAGCACATGCAGAGTCTGCAAAAATATTTTCCAAAAGAATAGCATGACTCTATAACTCAACTAAGTGAGTTTGACCTCCCTATCACCAATGACTCATACATACATCAATCTCCCAACCAAGTGAGGATATACCAAATTTGACTCATTGACCCAGCCAAGTGGGGATATACCAATTGTTTATACATGACTGAAATATAACAATTATTACATCATCCTTCCCATGCATAGTGGGGTACAAATTACATCATATGACAAAAAAAGACACATTAAAAGACTATGACAGATAGAGACATATTATTACATCATGGGACTTTACATGACCTTTACATCAAATGATATACATGTCATTTTTAACAAAGACCATGATAGTCATCAACAACTATCATACACCATATATGATTTGCACCATAAGCATATGTCAGAAGCATCCAGATCAATAACCTATATATATCCATCATCAGTTCCCAAGATATGACAATGTAAATATCATTAATCTGTGACAAAGTATGCTATATATAGATATCAACTCATCCTCTTGATCTCATCAAGATCAATTTGATCTGTTTCATTAGAAGAAAGAGCCTTATCACAACATTCCATGTCCAAACAGTAACACAAAATAATTCACATCATATGTATGTGAAAACACCATAGTCATCATCTATGATCATAACATCATCATGAAGAACTGCATGATCTTTCCACAAGAACCCTCAATATATTAACCATGTATCATCACTAGGGAACATCTCACATCTAATAAGTATCAACCATGGTAATAAACATATGTGAGTATCAAACCTATCATCATAAAGTAAGAAGTCATCATCATTATGTGACTAAGTAAGCCATGTCTTCGAATATCCATGTATTCAAATAGCTATGCCTGCAATAACACCATTTTCTTGGCCAACCAACAATATTTATCAATATGCAACTTAAGTAATCATCCATGTATCCAACATATTGTATATTCATCAAAGAGATAGCAATATGTATCTGGCAAACCATGAGCTCATAATCATTTGTGAATCTTTCTTCATACCATCAACAACAACAATCCTCAATCATGTGAAATCCAAGAACTTATAGGAATCCTGCATCATAACTACACCATATGAACTTTAAGCATCTTTAAAGGCATGATGACAACAACATAAAAGAAATGAGTGGCTCATCATCAAATAATGAAGTTGTGTACTCAAGATTTGTATTTCTCCTTGTCCTTATGAAGATCACCATGTAAGAAACATATATGTACTGTATGCATCATCAAAAATTCATCCACAATCATCCATAAATATGATTTGAATAACAACTATGTAACCCCAATTAATACAAGTATCATATGAGACTTCAACATAGGCAACTCATAACCACAACATAGCATGATGTATCATTTAAATACTTTAGTCACATAAGCATCATCACTATTGACAAGAATAATTAGGTACCAAATACTTCTAAACAAATGCCAAAAATGCATTATTATAAGCATAACATATTCTCCCCTTGAACCTGTGTCACTTGTTCACTATCAGCCCTGATCATTGCATACATTGGTAAGAAATATCAAGGCATCATCATCATCAGATATACATCAAGTCATCAAAAACTTATGAGGATCAAAAGCACTTCTAAATAACATCCATAGACTATAGTCATCAATAATCAAGACAAAATATAACTGATAATTGTCTGAACCATATCAGATCATTTTTCTGAGTCTGTCCCACCACTTCTTCATCAAACCAACATATACGCCACTATGAAGCTATAACTCACATATATACGCGACTTGTCATCAAGATAACTGCGTATGAGATTGTAACACTGAAATTTCATACTTTCAGTTCTTCCTGAGTCTATTCTATCTGCATATTGAGCTATGCCACATATTTCTGGTTGTACTTCCTTCTTCTTCCATGCTATGGAGTGTGATGATGTTGGCTTCTTCTTGCATTCTTTTTCTATATGCCCAAACTCGTTACAAGCAAAACATGTAATATGTTTCATATTCCGTCTATAGCAATTAATGGCTTTATGACCAAACATATTGCAAGAAAAACAATATCCCTTGAAGTACCTGGAAGCTGATGATCTTTCTGTATAATAGTTATTAGCTTGAACCATTCTACTTCTGCATCTAGTTGCAACATGTCCAAAATTATGACATATAAAACATTCAACATTATTCATCAGAGGAAAGATCTGACTATCACTTCCATAGTTAGGAGTAAATGATTTTCTTTGAAGACTTTCTTTCTTTGGTTGTTGATGGGGTTGACCTCTTCGCTCCTTGTTGAGCATTTCAGATTTTGCATTAGAGTTCCTTGCTTCAGTTTGTGAGATAGATTCACCTTTTAGGATATTTACCTCAACCTGATATTTCTCTTCCTTTTCAAGATATTTCTTCTTCATGATTTCTTTATCTTTTCTTCCTTCTTCCACTTGTTGTCTTAATTCGAGAACTTCATTTTCTTGTTCTTCAAATGCTTGGAGTAGTTCTTCATTCAGAGTATTTGAATTTTTTAGATCTTCTTTTAGAGAAAGGACCACAGCTTCAAGACCTTCACAGTAGTTGGTTCTTTCTATATGTTCCTTGGTTGTTGTGTCCTTTCCATTCATTTCATTTCTCAATGATGTCACTTCATCCTACAGCCTTTGAGTTTGATCTTCCTTTTCTTCGTACTGTTTCCTTACTTTGTTTCCTTCCTCTAACTGAGCTTTTGACCTTGTAATCTCTTCTTTGTAGGTACACTCCCTTTTGTCCAATAGATCTTGTTGATCTCTAATTATGTCTATGATCTTTTTAATTTCTGGCTCTATTTGATTTTTGAGAGACTGAATTCGGATATTCCACAGTGTTCATCTTTTCATTAGTTGACGTTTCGAGCCTAGACCAAGACTCATCATCAGGACTGATTTACAAAGAAGAGAAAAGTGTGTGATAAATATGGAGTAGGTGGGCTGTTAAGTTGTTTAGTCGATCAACTGATTATTTAATAATATTTTTAATCTTATTTTAATTAATTCCTGTAATATTATCATATTATGTTTATTGAATGTATTACTATCTATG